>JANIJG010001789.1:0-67709 GCA_024611175.1 Megaceryle torquata | reverse complement strand
AAAACGTGCATTAGCTATAGGGCCCCTTTATTTGATTTTGCCTTTGCGGTGGAGGAGGGTTGGCGGGGAGGGTCGGAAGGGTAATAAAAAGGCACCAGAGATGACAAGTACTCTACTAAAATTATATCTAAGTAAAGTGTTTAGGTTGTAGTTTGGTATCATTGGCAGGGATGGGAAAAAAAATTTAATAGACTGCTGCGTTGTGAGTCCAATCTAAAGGCAAAGGAGAGGGGAGAGGTGGGAAATGAACAGAAAAAAACCCCTCCCAAGTTTCTGCTGCCAGAAAAGAGCTCCAGAAGGCTTCTCTGACACCCATCACCACTCAGCATTAACACAACCCGGTGCCCTCTCATGACATTGCTCTTTGGAGCCCATTCATGTTCTCCCAGGAAGGGACAGCATGAGCAGCAGTCATTCACACTAAGCCAGCACACAAAGGGCAGGCACCAGCTCTCCTTTTCCTTACATCTTACAGAAGAGGGGTAAATTTGTCCCTGCTGGCAATGAGAATAGAGGGATGGGCTACGAAGTAGTCTGAACAGCCAGACAAATTATTCAGCCATCTGGGGCAGGACAGCCCGTGATGGGGATGAACTCGGAGACAGTCGTTCTAAGGCTCTTACTGTAGATTTATTGCATGATCTTGGGCAGTCAGCTCCCAGTGTTTTGTTTTTCTTATCAATAAAACTAGGGATGAAGTTGGCATTTGCTAATGTAAGAAAACACAGTTGGTATAAACCAGAGAGCAAATATAATCCAGCTTCAGAACAGGATTGAGTTCTGTGAACCACAGGCAATCCTGAAGTGGGAACATTACCCACACGGCAAGCGAGCCTTTGTTGTTTGAGTAACCATCACATCTCTGTCACTGTTACACAGCTTTGACCTTGTGCTAGAAAAGTTACACACATGTTTTGACATCTGGAAGTGACATACGCGCTGCAGAACCGCCTGGTATAAACCACAACAATACAAAACCTTCTGTCTGCACACCCGGCCTCCTCCAAAGCCAACATTTCCCAGATTCCCCTCCTCTTCTCTACCGCTGGTCATTCTCTCGCTCCCCAGACCTCTTATTTAACCTTGTGAGCAAGGGAAAAGAAGTTAATGAGGCTTCTATAAACTGGGAGCTACTTGAGCTGACTCACTTCGCATGAATGTAAAACAAAGCGTTAGTCAAGCAACAGACTCAAGGCAACAGGAACAACTCCACAAGTCGACGTTCAAACCCCAGTCCCCTGTCTACCCACCTAAGAAATGACCTCCCCTACCAGGGGTTTATGTGCACGAGCTGTTCACCAACCTGACAAATCCTTCTTGCAGCTCTCTTCGTTTCTTTCCTTCGTTTTATCGTCTTCTTCAGCCTCTCTTTCCCCACAAAGTCCTTCCTCTTTTCCCCCATGTTCTCCAATGCTTTTAACTTCTTTCTAAAGCATTTTCTGCCCTTCTCTGTCTCCACCCTCTCTGAGGCTCTCTTTCCTTATCTCCTTTTCCTCATGTCTGCATTAACTGAATCCCCGGTGCCAGTCTCAGATGAAGTTCCTCGAACTGCTGAGGAGAAGACTTTGGCCCTTTGTCAGCGTGCAGAGGAGGGATCCAAGCAGCTGGAGAATGTGCAAACGGAGCATTCCCGCCCATGCCCTCTGCTGGGGTCACCCGCACAGCCGGGCTCCAGCCACCAGTGGAAACCAGTAAGGGCCACGCCACTGTCTGTGGCATATCACAGCTGAAGAACAGCTATGACACTGTTTGGGAGACACTTCAAAGCAACAACCACCAAAAATGCTGAAGAAGGAGACTGCTTGAAGATAATGTGGGTCTTGTCTTTGAACAGGTGAGGGATGTTGCACAGGATATTAATTAAAGGTTAACTGTGGAGCACAGATTCACAAACAAGGTTCACAGGTAAAACAGAAACGCAAACAAGCTGCTTAATGCTTCAGCGTGGCACTGCATTCACAGAAGGTTGCCAACATCCTAAATGCGCCCAAGAAGTTGTCCGCTGAGCAAACCGCAGCTTATCTCAAATGCAAAAGGCTCCTAAAAGCAGAACCACCAGCTCCGGATGGCACTGTGAATAAACCCTCTCTCCTCAAACACCAGAACAGGATGAGGCTTTCACTCTGTGCGTGTGTTTCTAAGATTCTTTTGACAGGCTATCACCTGAGCATTAACCAAAGACAGCACAAAAGTAAGACAGAGCCAATACACCGGGAAGTCTGCAGAGAAAGGGACACGAGTCGAGCAGCTGGTCCATGCATGGACACCTCACAGGCCCTGTTGTTATACAGCACCACGCTACCTTCACTGGGTGAGTGCCTTACTTTGGTTTGCCCTGGACAAAGAGCAAACACCAGAATGCCCTCAGAGCCTTTCAACAGCCCCGTTTCTGCCTGTGGAATAGCTCAGTTAACACCGTCCCTCCTCAACAAGTGAAGCTTTTGGTGTCATTTTATTCACTGGCCTGATTCTCAACAAGGAAGTTCGATTCATGCACAGCCCCGTACGAAGAGAAGGCCATGAACCATGGTCCTACAGTGTAAGCAGTCAAAGCTCCATGGGTATTATTACCCAGAGTACCACAGCAGCGGCTGTACACAATATACATCACTTCTCTTGAGAGACTAGAATGCTGGAGTCACAACAAACCCCCGCCAAAAGTTCCCTGCCAACCCAAGCCAGAAGCAAATGTCTACAACATAAATAATAAGGTCTCTATTTGTAATAAAGAACATACCACGTGAAACACACACTGGAAACAAATGGAATCTGTTCTTTCAGGGAGAAATTACAGCAGCCCCAGGTAAAATAACAAGGAGAGAAACCCATTTTGTGAGGAAGTACATAATTCAGCCCTCCACTCAAGAGAGAGCCAGCCAGTACTGGGTCATGGGACACCACAACTCCCCAGGCTTGGCTGCAGCAGGATAGAAAGAAACCTCTGCCAGAAACAAAGATAAGTGAAGCAAGAGCCCAATTCCAGACTGCTATTAACTTGTTTAAGTGTGGAAGAGAGATGAGGAGTGAGAGCAGACCCCCCATAGCTCCTTTACGAGAACAGTGTCACGATACTCACAGCATAGCACAAGTCCTGCGGCCAGCGGTACTCAGCCAAACGAACTGAGGCATGGAAATAACAGCGTAACGCGAAGCTGAGCACTGGCCAAGCAGCCAGCAAGCTGACTTCTAGGAGCACTGGCTGGCCCATCCCCAGTTTTAAAACTTCAAGTGAAATGCTGCTGCAGCTACAGATGCAAACGAAGCAACAGGCAGATCAATTTCCCTCTCTTGTGCACAGCTATTAGCAACAGCAAGCGTTCTTAAAGCAACTTTCAAACCTCTCCTGTTAGAAGGGACAAAGAATTTCACAACAAAGTTTCAAAATGCAATAACTTATTTACCTTCCAGATGATGCTGATCCATTTCACTGACCAGTTCAGTGAATCGCTTTTTCTATGCGAAAGCTTAACTAGGCGCTTATGGGATCAACCTGAAGTACAGCCACTCACTAGGAACACCCGATAGTGGCACTCCCTCCATCCACTCAGGAGTTGGACAATCCATGTAAAATGTGCTCTTTGTGCTCAGACACTGCAGCTGCTACCCCCTGCCAAGCAGATGTACACAGATGTTCCACCCTCTGCCTCCCTTCTCGCTTCCTATCTTCCAGGGAGCTCCAGAAGTTCCTCCTTATTAAATATTAAATGAATAAATATGAACAAAAGAAAAGGCGAAGCAGACAAAAGAAAAAGCCACACATCTGAAGACAGGTGCTGATACAACCAGAGCAAGATGTGATGAGAACTAACACACCTCTCCAAATACACCAGATTTTTCTCTTCCGCAGGAATACTCTTGGTACAAAAGCCAGTATGAGTTCAACCAGAAATTTCAGGTTCCCGCAGGACCTTTCTGCAACAGCCACACCAAAGCCTTCCCGCAGCAGTTGTGCCACTCCAGTGTCCTCACACCCTGGCCAGAGGAGCTTCCCTGGAAAACGTGCCTCGACAGACCTGCCAGCGCCAGCACTCGGCATTGTGGGCATGGAGGCAACGATCGCTGCCCAGCAAAGACCATCACAGCTCTGCGCTGCTGGCCACAGAGCAACCAGCAACCCTGGCTACGGCTGCTGAGGGACTTTCTGCATGGCAGCCAAGAGACGAGGGTTAATTCTGCTCCTTCTCAGCTGATGTAGCTTGAAAGGGTTTAACTCTGAAGACATAAGCTTTGTGCTGTGGCAGGAATCATCAGCATAAGGTATATAAGTGGAATCTTATTAAACTTTGCCTTTTTGCAACACAATGTCACTGGCAACCCCAAAAAAAGCATGCTAAGAAGATGGCAACTTGGTTAAGTTTCCCAGAGCCATCTGCATTCAGCACAGCAAGCTGTTCAGGCTTCAGAACCATCAATTCTGTCGGTGAATAAGATGTTAACATCTCGAAGTCCCTGCGTGCTCCCACTGGGCAGCACGGTTGAAAACAGAATTTGGCCCGGAGTCTTCGGATCTTAACTGGGGTATCTTTAAAAGGCCACCTTTGCAGATCTGCCTCAGGTAGCAAACTGAAAGCCCCAGTGAAATCCAGCACCACCCCGTTGCATCACTCAACAGGAAGGCAGACCCACAGAAGGGGTAGATGGTTTCTGCTGCCCCACAACTAGAGTCTTGGTGTTTTAAAGACAGAGTGAGTAAAATACAACTCAAATGCATGAGCAGTAATTAAAAGCTGTATTTTTAAGTTAGCAGTGTAAGACCTTGGAGCAACACTTGAAAAAACCTCCTCAAAGCCACTCTCCTTGAGGCAAGCAGACCATCAAATACAGATTTTCTTTATTCATCTCGCTCTTTGGGGTTTCTTTGGCATTCGTGCAGCAGAGTAAAATCAACTTCTATTAAGTATTTAATAATACTCGAAGATGCGATTAGACAACGCAATAGTTTAGCTGGTATGTGGACTTAAAAGGCACTTTCTTAGAGGACATCTACTCAGCACAGCAGCTGGGCATAGCCCAAACTGACCGTGATGGTTCCTAGAACGTTTCCACCCCAGCTTCATCAGCACAGTGTATCCAGTTTTGACAGCGGGCCAAAATCTGATCTCTGTGAGCCCACAGGCCAGGGCTGTGCGCATGTCCCCGCTGTGGAGACACTTCAAGGTTTGAGAAGAGCTGACACCACGTACAACCTCTGTGGGAAGTCAGGAGAGGCAAGGAAGTTTCTACCGAGCTTTCGCACATCAGAACCTTGGAAGCGCTTTACGGAGACCTTCAGAGCTGACTTCAAAAGCACTTGCAAGTCTAGTGAGGTACAGAAAACAGCTCACGTTGCTCTGCGGAGAGCTGGGAAGCACAAACCAGCTGCTGCCTCCAAGCAGAGAGGCCGTTCTGGTGCTGCTCTCCATTTCCAGTGGGCAAGGCCCTCCAGAGATGGAAGAGGCCACTAATGTTGTGGGGACAGAGCTGCAGGATTATTTCCTCTTTTATGCAGAGCATTTAGGCACTGGCATGGAGTAAACTTCAACAAGTGGATGATGTTTCACTCACAACTTTCCCTCTTTCAGGTTTTTAGCCTACTTTGTGAACTGTGCTTCCCAAAAAACTAGAAAAGAGAAAATGTTTATCCGGATCACATGATTCAGAGAGATGATATGCTTAATCATCTAAGGAGGAGTCACTTATCTCTCATAACACAAAGTCCAAAGGGATCTAAATAGAAAAATGGCTAATAAATGATTCATAAGTGGGTTAGTGATTCAAAAAGGCTAGTGGACATTTCTCTGTGAACTCTCACCATTTGCCATCTGCACCTATCAGCTGAGGTCTTACATACAATCACAGAAAGGAAGCAATAAAAACTGCTGTTAGAGCAGTGTGGTGGCAGTTTACAGCCCTTTTCTGCTATTCCATTGATGGAGAGATGTGGGGACTGAAGTCTCACGAAGCATTTCAGCAGCAAATGCTATCAGGAAGCCAAGACTGGTGTTTCTGCAGCACTTCAGGCCTCCTTCCACGGGGTTTCCAGAGGAAACCACCCACAGTGGTTTCTGAGCACTTAGAATCACAGAATTGTTTTGCTTGGAAGACGACCTTAAAGATCATGGAATCCGCCCGTTCCCCCAGCACTGCCAGGGCACCACTAACCCATGGCCCTCAGCACCACAGCTCCACGGATCTGAAACCCCTCCAGGGATCACAAGGACTTCACTGCTGCTCTGGGCGGCCTGGGCCAGCCCTGGAGGGGAAGAAATTGTTCCTCAGCTCCAACCGAACCCTCCCCTGGTGCAACAGGAGGCTGGTTCCTCACCTTAGTGCTTGTTCCTCAGGAAAAGAGCCTGACCCCACCTGGCTCCAACCTTCTCTCAGGGAGCTGTCGAGAGCCAGAAAGTCTCCCCTGAGCCTCCTTCGCTCCAGGCAAAACAGCTCCAGGTGCCTCGGCTGCTCCTCACCACACTTGTGTTGTGCTTGTTGCTCTGGCAGAGCAACTTGCTCCGTTGCCCTTCTCTGGCCATGCTCCAGCCCCTCTCCATGTGTGTTGGGGTGAGGGGCCCGTATACCTAACCCATGGTTATTGATGGGAACGTCGGTCGCAAAGTCCCCAAAGCTCAGCCCCTGACCACCGCGTAGTGAACCGGAGCGCCCAGTCCTGGCCCCCCCCGGGGCTCGTTCCGGCACCGGTAGCTCGGTCTGCGCATTTCATTTCATCCGCCCGCGCAAAGCTCACTCCGAAGAGATCACCGGCGGAACCCGAGCGAGGCCGGCGGCCGCTCCCTCCCGAGCAGCGCCCGGGACAGCAGCCCCCGGCTACGGCACCGACCGCAGCGGTACCGGCGGCCGCTCCGGGCCGGGGCACCCGGCGCCGCGCCCGCCCCAAGCCGGCACCCGGCAGCGCTTCGCACCTGGGCCGGTGCCCGGCGCCCCCTCCGCGCACCCCGCCCAGCCCCGCCGCACTCACCCGGGACTGCAGCCGCCCGGCGGCGGCGGCCGAGGCCGCGCTGAGCCGCAGCTCCGCCGCCTGCCCCGGCCGCAGCAGGCTCCGGGTGAAGCGCCGAGTCCGCTCGCTGGCCATGGGCGCCGGCAGCCCCGCCGCGCTCCCACCCGCCGCTCCCGGGCCCGGCCGAGCCCCGTCAGGAAGCGGAACTGGGGGGTTCCCTCCCGCTCCCCCCGCGCCGGGGGGTGGGTGTGCGGGGCGGGGGCCGCCCGCAAGTTCGCAGCCCCTCCCCGGGGGAAGCGTCGCGTCCCCGCCGCCTGCCCCGGCCATGTGCGGCGGGGCCTCGGGGGCGGCCCCGCCCGCTCCGAGCTCCCGGGGGGAAGGGAAGGGGGGGAACCGGGCTGCGGTGGGCACCCCGCTTTGCGTGCGGTCACCGCAGGATGCTGGCCCAGGAATGCTGCTGGCGGAGTTAACCGCTCGCCAAGGTGAGAACGGCAGCTCCCCGGAGGAACAGGGAGCCTGGCCGCCGGGTTTTGCGGGGAATCAACTCTCCGGTCAGCCCCAGCATCCGCGGAGCTGGGGGGAAGCGGGGGCCAAGCAGCACGAGCTGCTGTGGTTCCTGCAGCGAGCGAGGGGGGATGTCTTCCAGCCCTTCTGCCAGTTGGCAGGGCATCCCTGGTTCTTCACCGTGGAAAACTCCACTCATAAACAATTAAGTTTAGCCATTTAAGCCCACAGAAGTTGCAACAACAGTCACAGCTCTACACCCTGCAGAACTGATAGTATCTTCTGTTTGGAGGAAGGTGGCTTTCTGTCTTGAGATCAAGCTATAACGCGGAGGACGCAGGCTCGCAGCCAGAGCTGTGCTGAGTTACGAGAACACTCGCATCCTGCTCTGTGAAGGGGATCTGTCAGAATTTAGTTACTCTGGCAGGCGCGGGCAAGGAGACATCAAATCACCAGGGGTGACCACAGATGTGAGCACATGGCCAGTGCTGACACACAGAAACAAAGCCTGAGGGACCTCAGGTGTGATGTTTCTGCATCGCAGTTTCAAGCTTGCAGAAAAGCAAGAATACTGAAAATACAAATACTGAAAAAGAAATGAGCAAAAAAAGGCAGGTGGATTAAATATAACACAGATCTTATTACTATCGTCCTTTTAAATAAACATTCAGTGGTAGTCTGGGCGAGGAGCTTCCTCAAAGATCAGCTGAGTCTGCTGCCTCCTAAACAACACGACTGCCCAGGATTTTACAGGCATATGGTTGTTTACTAAGTAATATTTACCAATAATAATAATTACCAAGTAATTATTATGCAAAACTCATTATTTTGCTCTGTCTCGGAGTTGCTCAGTATTTCAGAAGTCTTTCAGTATCCAGATTCTGGGCAGCTGTGACAAACTGCACTTTATGTGAGGCCACACAAAGGCCGCTTGAGCTTCCTGGGAGCATTTTGGTTTGATTGCGAGCAGCCCGTAGTGCAGTTCTGGTATCACTGCTAAAAAATACATCTATATATGGTATATCCTATTAATTCTCCACCCTCAGAAAACCTGTTAGCTTGATACACATGTAATTAGCACCAGTAAAAGAGCAGTAACAGCAGAGCTGTGACTGGATGCTCAGGAAGTCTAAGGCTGGAGATCTGGAGTTACAGAAACAAGTCATTCTTAAAACATGAGTTTGAAGTCTATTCCTACAACTCCTATTTCTACAACTACTTCACACTGACCCTCCAAGCTGGACAATGCATCATCACCATCACTGATGGAGAGCAATTTTAGCACTGCATGGAATGCCTGGCAGCAAGTGTTCGGACTGGGTTTCCCAGCTTCGGATCTAGAATGATCTTGTTCTTTTAGTGTTAAATAGAAGAAGTTGAGAAGAAAAGGACACTGCAGGAAAAAAAACCTGCTGTGTTCGACTGCCACCACAGCATCCAAGTACACAATTTCAAGGGGAGCAAAGACATACACACATTTAACAGGATCTCTGACACCAGAAAAAGGAGCGTGCCATGTGGATCTGACCCCATCTAGACTTCTGAACTCTATAGAAATGCTCCTCCCTCACCCCACACCTCAAATTTTACACTACAAGAAATACTTATCCAAACCGGTTGCTTTTGGAGAACTTGGCTTTGCCTTGTGAATAGAAGGAGCCATAAATTGCGCACTGAAGTCAGGAGGAAAATCCATCCCCTTTCACTGCGTCAGAAGCGGGAATGCCCCTCGGAAAGAAAAGGAATTATTCTTATTCCATCGAGGATCACATATTCTTGCAGTAACAGTAAAGCCACCTGCTACCTGACACCACAGATGCGATGTGACAAGTGACCTAAGCCAACCGCCTCACAGAGCAGATGCAACTGTCATTTTAAATGATCAAACTTATTACTATAGGGGACAAGTAAGGAAAACAAATAAAATAGGGAGGATTATTTTTATTCGTAATGATCCTTGGTGTAAGGGATGTAAAACATGTGGTTGCCTTGCAGAGATGTGATGCCAGAGGGCACCTTCGGCTGCATGGCCTCCAGCTTCCCCCTGCAGAAGCTATAGTCCCAGAGCTGCATCTCCTGAAGAGTTAATAGCTACTGGCAGCATTTACATTGTCTTAAACTTGTTTAATGTTAACTGTAAAGGCAGCACTACCTAATGGATCAGGATAGGGCTAAGTATGGGATAAGGCTGTGGCCTGGACACCTGGCTCGATTCCTCTTCTAAGGAACGTCTCTTACTCTGCTTGACTTTCCTCTGAATGGTAGGGAATAAAGAGCACTTGGCTAGATCACCCTGGAGGCAGCTTAAAGGTGTCCAAGCATTTAGTTCACAAGGCTAGATATGGCTCTAAGTCATTTTAAGAACAGCAGAAATTACTACCAATTTAATGTTAATGACTTTAAACAGTCGCATTCAGATCTGAAGTTTCATTAAAATTTTTCACTGAAATACTGTACTCTCATTCACTGGACAGCTCTACAATTCCCTCCAAGCATTCCCCCCCAGTAAAAAGGTTTCAACACGGTGCAAGCACAAGGTCAACACTGCTTCTGAGACACTTGGACACCACCCTAAGACCAGCGTTACAAACACCTAGCTAGGACATAAAATAAAGTGCTTCCCGCTTCAGCCACACAAAAGCAACCCCCTGAATTTGCAACAGCTCTATTAAGCCTCTTAGTCTGGAAGACTGACAGGCGTATTTATGCACCTTTACTCAGGGATTCACCAGATGCTCTTCTTACCCTGGAAGTGCTCCAGCACCCCCAGGACTAGGGACATCTTTAAAGCAAGAGTGTCTGTTGTAAGGAGGCAGAAAAAAAGGTGTTTGGTGTTTATACACCTCGGTCTGTGAAGCTGTTGGGAAGGCTGAGGTGCGGCAACACCGAACCGCGCGACCCTGCTGGGACTCATTCCTCACATCCTATCTCTGCCCTGTGTGTTTGAGAAATACTCTTGGAATTCTACCACAGGGAAAAAAAACATGTAAAATCCACTTCAAATTTACCTTAACAAGCAATGCATTCTAAACTATTTCTCCATTATTAGCATTAAATAAACATTGCCGAGCAACTCCACGTGGTTATGACTGACACAAGTGAACTGAGACAGCAAAGCCACTTGTGAATTGACAGAGGTTGGCTGTCACGACAAGTGTGTATCCATGTGATGTTTTACATCAATGAAGTTGGGTATAATCAGACAAATAAAACTCCAGGCCAAGCAGGCTTTACCTTTTCAAGCATAAATTCTACTTGTTTCATGTAGAGTGAGTAGTTTGAAAAGCAGGCAGAGAAGTTAAATAGATAACAACTGAAGCTTAAGGTAACTCCATATGATCCCAGTCTTCATTTAGGAATATTCAGCGTGCCTTCAACCTTCCAGCAAGAGCTCCACCTGCACGTTTTTTGCTGTACTTAGAGATGATACTAGAGGCAAGACTGTCTTCCCGCTACCAGTTCACACTTAGGTGTCCCATACCTCCAGGGTACACACTCTTCCTCCCCCCCCACCCCAGGAGCATATTTTACCATTTGTGGAAGTCAACGAGGTCAAGCTCCTGACCTTTCCCTTTTTAAATGCTGTTTTTCCCTGGTACTCTATACAAAGTGTACTTGGCATTGAGGATTGCATTCCAGGAGACAATGATGTCTTTAAACACACGGTCTGCTAGACTTTTTTCTACTGCCTGAAATAATTGGTAAGATGTAGGTAGAAATGACCTCTAAATTTTACTTTAACCCACCTTTAACCCGCTACCTCACAGCTACAAGCTCCCAAGGGCAAAGAAGTGGGGCAAGTGCTGAACACAACAATGATCGTGTTGACAGGCCTTTTAAAAACAGTGGAAGCAGGTTTCAGTGGAGTACGGGTCCAGTTCAAGGCAGGAGGAAGATAAGAAGCCTGAACCTACCATTGCCCACTTGACAGGGAGGTTGGAGGGGGTGCAGAGAGAATGCCTGTGACAATGCACCACTGCCAGGGCCAGAAGCAGTGGTGGGAACAGCAACCCCAGAGACTGCAAATTCTGCAGAACACGAGTGAAAAGGAGAAATCCCAGAATCCCATCACATTTGGGAGTTGGAAGAAACCTCTGGAAGTCATCTCACCCAACCCCCCTGATCCATCCAGCAGGGTCACCCAGAGCAGGGGGCCCAGCAGCGCAGTGTCCAGGTGGGTTTGGAATCTCTCCAAAGGAGGATTCTCTGCAGGAGACTCCACAACCTCTCTGGGCAGTCTGGGCCAGGCTCCCACACCCTCACAGCAAAGAAAAAGTAAAGAAATTCAGCACCTTCTTTGCCATCCTCCCACTGTCCCCCATTGCCAAGTTCTGACTGCACAGGTGCTGGGACCATCCTCGCACACTGCAGGAGAAGCAGAGGCCTTTCCCCTGCTCCCTCTGGGACTGCTACTCCACCACCATGCCAGAAGAGCAATGGGAACACCTTGCACCAGCCCGAGCCCTCCTGTCCATGCCATCACAGAGATCTCTGCCTTCAGCGCACTCTGCTTCCCACCACTGACACACACACACCAGCTCCTACTCCTTGAAGTGGAAACATGGTTCCAGCGTGTGGTTTTGGGCTAAGTTTTGGGCTCTACTCCTCCTCCTGCCTTCACACGCCGTGTCTGAGATCGTTGATGGTTTCTCTATGTGCACAAACACTGCCTGGGAGAACAAGTCACCCCACTCGCTTTACCACCAGAGCACAGAAAGATTTAAGGTGCTGCCCACAAGCCCCCGTGGAACCTGGTCTGGACACTGCAAAACCACCATTGCCAAAGGAGACTTATTCATGGGAAACGCTCAGAATGGTTTTGTAGAGCCAACTGATGTAACCTGGTACTCTGTAAAACATCCAGAGAGCTGCACTTTCCAAGCTAGAAGAGTCTTGCCCCTTCTCCCCCCCCACTTCTGAGTCAGAAGAATTGAAGAAAGTGCTACAACCATAAACATGCATCAGAAAAAAATGTAAACGGGCATTTTGGAATTTACTTCCTCAAGGTTTATTATGCCAAAAGTTGCTGCTTTGTTTTTCCTTACAGGGGAAGAAAATATCAATAATAAATCAAAATAATCCAATTATCTTCCCTGCCTCTTGCATATCCAGTCACAAAGAGGTCAAAAGGAAAAACCTCAACAACTAACTCTCAACGAGGCATTGGCAGGAGAAAGAGGGGGAAAGGTCCTCACTAAAGTATAAACTTCTTTGCCCAGCAGCTGATTATAACCTATTTATGTAAGAGACAATCTGGAGTTTAATTTCTGTGAGTTTGTAAGCTGACTCTGTGTCCAACTTGCTTGCATCATGTAAATATTTCAGGTTTGGGTGCCTTTGAGCAAACCCTTGCTGTTTAAACAGCAACACTAGAATGGCAAGGGGCTTACTTTTCCTTTGGATACATAATAAATTACAAGGTCAATTTTGTTTTGAAACAAAAATCCTTTTCACCTATCCAGGAAGGGGGTCAAGGTGAGGCCAAGCTCGGACAGCAGGAGCATGTCACACACTGGAGGATGAAATGTCTTATTTCTGATGGGTTTATGGAGCCTTTGGGGGAACGGGATAACAGCCTTGAATAGAAGCACTAATACCATAACAGACTCCAAAAATACTACTAATATTAGCAAGTGCTTTGTTATAATATGAAAACACAGATGGGTATAAGAGCTGCAGAACTTCTCAGAGACAGCCATCCAAGGAGACCAGCTGGAAATCTGGACATGAACTTCTGCCACCACCAGTCACCGTGGATAATTCCACCCCGCCGGCAGGCCCCAACATCTCATCCTTTTTCTGCACTCAGAAATAAAAGCATTCAACAAGGTGGAGTAAGAAATAGCCCACATCGGGTAACTTGATATACTTGGTGTAACTAGAGCAGAGGGGTAAAATAAAAAGCCCCAAAACTGTCTTGTAACTGTACTCTGAGGCTGTTATCAGGTTCTTGATTCCAGTTGATAGTAACGATACATCACATTATTGAGACTGATCAAAACCCATTAAAGCCAATGGGACTATATCCACTAATTTCACCAGGCTTTGGTCTTTTCTCCTGCTTAAGCTAAACGATTCCACCAAAGTCCATATTTAACACGAAGGATGAACTCTCTCCTCAAACGTTCACCTGTATTCAGAGAATCACGGAATGTACCAGGTTGGAAGAGACCTCTAAAGATCCCCTAAGTCCAACCCCCCTGCAAATGCCATGGAAGTTAAAGTAATGAAGCACAAGAAAGGACACAGCTGTGCCATTTAAGAGAAGATTTTTAGAATTCTCACCTCCTTTTATCTATATGCTGCTACTTTTTACTTCATCTCTGCAGTGGAACATAGAGCCCCTGGTTTCCTTAAGTACAGAAGATAAAGTCTGCAGGATGGCCTTCACCGTTACCTCCTGGAGTGCAAAGAGTCACGTCAGAAGGGTGCGGTCCATCTTCTGCCCTCAGCACTCATGATAATAAAAAAGAAAACCTGTTTTCTGTTCTGTTTTTAACATTTACTTACTGCAGCATTTATTTTCAACCGTGACAGATACTCATAGCAGGTCAAGCCACTGTAGCATCCAGGTCCAAATGAGGTTCCACTGTCTCTCAGTGGTTTATAAGGCAACAAAGAACTGGGAATGACTCACGGCTGGGACTGAGACAAGGGAATAGGAAGGAGATGCTTCCCTCCTACCCACATCTGAAAAGCTGATGGGACTAGGAGAAGGGAAAGGCCCTGGCACTGTGAGCAGCAGATGGAGCTCACCGAGGTGGAAAAAGCAGAGTTAGACCAGTGGGTTGAGTAGTAAGATAGCAAACTCTCACAAGAAGTCTGCCTCGAGGGTAAGCTGCCTAAGCCGCTCTGGCTGTGCCTCCGGGCCCACTGCAGCTCATCTGCTGCTCTCTTTCCGAGCTGCCTGGTCTTCCTTAAGGCCATTTCCTTCAACTTTTCCTTGGAACGCGACATTTTCTCCTTCCTCAGCCATAAAATGACACAGATCTGAGAGACTTAATAGCTCCTGTGAGAGATAATAGCAAAAGCACCAGGGGCTAACACCAAGATGACACTTAGGACTAGAATGTAATTACTTCTCACTAATGGCACACTAATAATTACAGTTCTCTGAACTCTCAGTCTAACACTCAAGGAATCCCTGGGCTTTGTCCTTGAGTGTTGTTCTGATGTGGACCCCAACAGCTTCAAACTTCCAGGCCCCCTTTCTCACCACGCTGCACTCGTGCAGAGGTAGAATGATGCACAGCAGAAACATTTGGATATTGCCTGTCTCTCCCCTCTCCCAAGGCTCTCGCCTTACAGTCCCTCTCAAAAGCTCCATCCCTACCCACATTTTACTTGGGGTGGCAGCACTTGAGTTCCTGTCAGCTGATTAGTCACAAGGAGGAGATAAACTCTGTCCCTGCAAATGGTTTCCCACCTAGAGTGCTAAGCTGTATTTAGATGATTAAACCAGACAGAATATTAATAATCCATTAATTCTAAAAAAACCCAATTCACTTGTCATTATTTACTCCAGTGTACATTCTCTCTTTTTAGCTCAACATGCCTCAAGTTAGGTAACAAAAGTCCTCATGCAGAAGACACACATACAGTCATGGGGGTCGGAAGAGACTCCTGCACCGTTCTGCTGCTTGGCTGCTTATGTCCCAGTTTCATTTTGGTGCATCTGATTTCTCCAAAATGCAACACTCAGGGCCCAGACTCCACAAGTGCTGAATTTCAGACCACTTCTTAAATTTCTGAATATCGTCATCATCTGTACCAAAGCACTCGCAACCCTTCCCTGCACAGACAGCATCACCTACAACTGTTAAGAGAGATTCTTTCTTCTACTCTTATGTCACTAGTGAGAATATTAATTAATTAATTGAGCACCCCCTTGACATTTTCTCCTGTTTTAGCAAAGCAATTGATACGTAACCTCTGGACAGTTTTCAACTGGTTTTGTACTCAGCTAATGATGATTTCATCTACACCATGCTGCCTTAGTGTCTTCATGAGAATGACATGTGGGAATGTGTTATGAGGATGACTCATATCAGATATAGCACAACCCTGCTCTGGAAGGTCAGCTGGGCTGTCAAAGAAGAAAATTTCACGTCTGAATGCAAATGTTTTGACAAATCTATTGCTCGGGCAATCTGGGCTTCACAGCGCACAGAAAAGAAATGAGATGCAAATAAACCCCACAGCTTTCTATGCCTCTCCTCTTCTGGGTCACTGCCAGTACCTCTAGGTTTTTATACCCTCTCTGTCTCAATCCTTATTCACAGGCTGTGAATCCTGAAAGGGTTTAAGCGTTACTTTTGTGAACTGGTACTAAACACTGGCTAGAATGACACACTCTGGGGCATCTCCAGAAGCTAAACTGTGGTGACTTAGGTTTAGACAGCAGCAGGAGACCAGCAGAGTCAAAGCCTTTGGATTTTTAATTTTGCAGGGGAACAGCAGCCAGGTACTTCAACTTGAAATGGTGTTAAATCTCACAGGCCTTGAGATTTTTCCGTGCTGTGCCTTCTTTGTCTCACTTGGTGAGGGTACCCAGCAGCTTTTGGCAGACACCTCAACAAGCCAGCATTTTGTAGCAGGGTGGGGAATTTCAAGTAACACTAAAAGCCAGTCAGATCCATATCCTCCCTGACACAAGGCTGGGTAAAGGTTCAGAGTGGGAGCAGAGGCCTTGGCAGGGGGGGAAGAGTGTTAGATATAGGTTCAGAGCTGTGAAAGAGGCAGAGACATCTAATCAGTGACATACCTCTCCCAAAGTAGCTCATGAAGGAGATACAGCAACAGACAAAACAATTCCTGTAGAACTGCTGTAAGGAACAGCAGAAAGGAACAAACAATACCAGTTTATGTTGTTAAGGTCAAAGTCTGTCTATTTTACAATGACAGCTGAGTCTGTCTCCCATTAAGATCACTGCAAACTCTCTTTTTACAGACTGTTTGTAGCTAGCACTGGATTTGCCTAAGAGGGGGAATAGCACAGAAGGGCTGAAAGGAGCCCAGTACAGCCCAGCTTCTCAAAGGGCTCAAGTATCAAGCAGAACAACCCTTCATGTTTCCAGGTGTACAGGTTCCTAGAGCCAGTCTAGTTCTGTGTCTGGATGACAGTAGGATTTAATAGGCTGGTTAATAATTCCTATGGGAAAAAAAAAAAAAAAGGACAACTGAAAAAAGAGCTCTGTTGATTGATAAGGGCAATAAGGCAACAAAAGGCCTGGAGCGAGCCAACTTCTCTTACAAATGGAGAATTCTAAATGATGATAGAAAGATATCCAATAGAGAACCCTCGCACACAGGGCCGAGATCCTGTCCCACTCCACCGAAAGAACATTGTCTGCTGCCCAAAGATTATTCCACCACATGATTTGTATACCTGTGCATACCTTGCCAGAGAACTACATCCAGTTTGTAGAGGCATGGTAGGGATGAGTAAACATCTGTTCCAGCACTAAAGCGTTCAGCTATTCCTGTATTGGGGTTTGGAGGATCAAAGATTCTAAGTCAAAGCTTAAAAAACATTAATATATCCCTCTCCCACATTGTCTCTATGTAAAGATAGGACAGGGGCATTCAAGAGTTGTCCTGAAGGTAACACAAACAGTGGAGAGGAAAACAACACACAATATGCTGGAAATCAAACTAAAGTTTAAGAGCTCTTCCCAGTGAAAGCTTTTCAAATAGAAACATCATACGCTTGAAGGTTTTACATCACTTTAATATCAGAGGGAATATTCAGACTGGTTAGAATTTGGAACATTTTGCAATTCTTTATTTCACACTAAATTCAGCATTATCTCTGGGTAAATGAGCCCTGTTGATATCATCTTGCTGGTGAGAACATGACACGGTGCACATCTAGTTTTATACTAGATACCACATATTAGTCACAGTAACCCACTTCCTCCCAGTCTTTACTTGCTTACGAAGATAACTGACTACTTTTAGTCTGTATTTAACCCACCATATTGTTTATTACAGTATTTAAACTTTGTCTACCCTATGGATACAACAAATTGTTTTCTCAGCTTTTAATCTGATGATTTCAAACGCTCCCCTAAGCACGTACAAACATCACCACACACACACACACACAGAAGCATCACCACACACACACACACCCAGAAGCATCACCATCAGTATTTAAGTCAGGAAATAACATTAGCGAGATGAAAACCAAGTACATCTTGTTCTTCAATGAGGCATCTCCTCTTAACATGGATTTATATAAAAAAAAGAAGCAGGAAAAAATGTTTCCAAGTGGTCGGCATCGGAATACAGTCCTTTCAGGTATGAAGGAAAAACTCAGAGGCAGGAAATTTTGTTTGGGGTTCCAGCTTTGAAATGGATTTTTATTGCAAGTTCTAGTGAGTGACTTGGGAGCAGATGAGAAATGCAGTTAAACACATCCCAGCGCTACAGGACACAGAATCTGTCTGCATTCCTGTACAACGTCGGAATACAGGGATATATGTTCACTCTGCTTTTTTGGGTTCTCCTCCTGTATTTCCACAGAGATCTGAATTATTTTTGTACATCAGTAGAGATTCAGAGAGAGATAGAGGAGCTCCTGCTGCTTATGGTATGCCAAAGGAAGGGAAAACACAGGACTGAAAACTCTCATGAAAGGAAAAACCTGCTCCAACCTACTGTTTCCTACACAATCGGTCCAAATGCAAAATACCCAAAGGCAAAGAGGTTTAAAAGAGGACAGCTTAGGACAAGGAATTCCTGCACACTTTCTGCTTTAGAAAGGTCTCTGGAAACAAATGCTTAGCTACAACTGAGCCTGCCCCAACAACACATCCCATGTGTGCACTCTGAACTGTCAGGCACGAGAGGAGTGACCCCCTTGAGCCTGGGATGCTTGGGTGCTGAGGCAGAAGATGGGCAGAGTTTGCAGGAGCACAGCTTTGTGTTCACGAGGCACCTTTGCCTCCTATCACCATTTGCAGGGGGCTGGCACCACTCTGTGCCTGGTTGTGACCCACGGGTTCCCACAGAACAGGTCTTTTAGAAGGAAATGAAGAAAGGAAGAAAAGAACACAGACACAGAAAACCCATTTTAAGGTCTCTCTTCAGCTTCAAAACTTCCATGCTTCACAGAGTGCATTTCTTACTTCAGATTCCACAAGTCTGATCCAGAGCCTCCCCCCCCCCCCGTCTTAAAAATGCTTTCCATATGTTTTACATT
Source organism: Megaceryle torquata (assembly GCA_024611175.1). Taxonomy (NCBI): domain Eukaryota; kingdom Metazoa; phylum Chordata; class Aves; order Coraciiformes; family Cerylidae; genus Megaceryle; species Megaceryle torquata. Next base: position 49,068 of record JANIJG010001789.1, on the reverse strand, counting down.
CTTTTAATACATTTTCGATCCCTATAATACATTGTCTATCCTGTTTCTACTTAGCCCTTTTGTCTAATGAGCAGGACACTCCCTCTGATCCAATCATTAATTTGCCACCATCGGGCTTGAAGTTCCCCATTATGGAGGAGTACTCCGATTACTAAGAGTAATTTACTAATATACTCAAGGTAGCAGTGCAGATGCTGGTGTCCTTGCTTCTGCAATATTAATTAGCAAGACTCATATTCCACAATGCTCCAGGTTACAGCTGCCCCAAAACATATGCTTATAATTTCCTCCTGGGTTGAAACTTTTCCAGCATAAATTATTTTCTTGTGATCCCAATCTGTGTAAGTGTTCTGGTGCCCAGGACAGTCTGGAGTATATTGGATTGCATTGTTTCAATTTAGGAGCCCTTGTTGATTAATAGCTCTCGACTCAGCTCCTCACACAATTTCCTCCAAGTATTCACATCATCCATCTTCCGCTGCCAGCGTTAAATAAAAGCATTATCTTCCCTTTAGAGAGTATCATGGAGAGGTTCCCACTCCCCAGAACTAACCCAACATTTCATACCTCTGTCTCCTGGCTGTCCTCACCCAAGCCACTCACAGCCCAGTGAACTGCTGCTTCCAGGTCACTCCCCTTTCAGAGCTCTTCATCTTCCAGACCCTTCTGTGCAGAAGGCACTTAGAGGTCCTGACAGGGAATTTAACTGGTTTACTCTGGTTTGGTTACCAGTACTAAAACTAAGAGAATATCTGAGGTTCAGCCACAGAAGCAGGGCATGGAATGACTGTGAGAAGAACAGGACATTTCAAGCATGTCCTGTCACCCTGGCTGCCTTCCAGACCCCCAGCGATTCTGCAGCTGCAGTCCCGTGAGGTCTCTCTCCCCTTGGAGAACGTGCTCCAACCACCACTTCCTTTATGTTCCTTTGCAACTTACGGCTTTCCACGCTTCACACAGCACCAGCCAGCCAAATACGACCCCTCAGACAGGTGCAGGCTGCTGCCTTCAGTTACCTGAAGGTGGTCTTCAGGAAAGGAACAAGGCTGTATGATGTATCTTGAGCAGGGGTCAAGATACAGACCTCAAAGTTCTTCTTCACTGTTTCTTTCCCGATGTCTGTTTAGGAAGCACAAGAGTATGTTCTTACTCTCCGACTAACACTGAGTGTGTAGGAACATAAATGAGCTCCAGATCTGGCTCTGCTGTTCCCAAGGTCTCCACTCAAAGCCAGGCCAGCATCACTGCGGTGGGTTTAACATGGGGAAAAAATGAGACACTGTCAAAGACCAACAGTGCAGATGAGTGAGCAGTGTGCCCCTAAAAGAAGGAATTTTTTCAGTTCAAATGTAAAGGACAAAATAAGTAAGTCAGTAGAGTACTTCGGAGCTCCCTCTTGAGGTGTGAGGCTTGAACTTTGAGGTAGCTCATTAGGGTGGAGAAGCCAGAAGGCCAACATGAGCACAGCGCTTACCTTGCCCATAGCAGATTTTTCCTCAGCTACTGCTCTAGCAGACTGACCTAGAAATCACAGCACCCTCTGCAACCAGTTTCTTAGCCTCTTTTTTGGAAACCAGTTTAAAAAAAAAAAAAACAAAAACAACAAACCAAACCAAACCCCAAAGAAGTACACCAGGACAGCTACTGGGAGACTGTGAGCCTCCCCAGACCCTTCGACTAACACCCATTTCAGTGACTGGTGCTCTAGGGTGATTGTGGGCACACGCGGTGACCCTGAACTAGCAATGAGGATGAAGACCAACCCGGTGACCTGCAGACTGGCATCTAAGGACACTTGCAAAAACACTGGCCAGGAGTCACTACCTCCTGCCAGGCCCTGCCTGTGCCACGGGGCTGTGTGAGTGTGGTCCCAAGCACTTCCAAAGCATGGCTGTAACCCACAACTCGTGGCCAATCAACAGACCAACTCCAGAGTCTGCTGCCTCATCAACTGCTTCTCTCTACCAGGGAGAGCCTTGATCCAGGTATGAGCTCCAGCCAGGTGCCACGTGCAGACAGTAATGTAAAGAAAGGTGCACAGGACTGTTGGTCTCGTCACTCAAAAGCACATCGTGAAGTACCACGACCCAAGACATGGGTCCTAAGTGCCAAGTCCATAGCTCCTCCTTCCACTTTAGACATTTTCCTTATAATCATGCGCTCAAGCTCCCATCACCACCTGGACCTGTCGATACATACAGCATGGTTTCAGACGCCGAGTTTGGGTGTCTCCCCATCTACCCATCATCTCTCTACAGATGCCTGCAGTAGATCTTTCCTTGACATCCTACTTGTTAGTCTTCTCCTAACCTTTACAAGTCCTGCTCTTAAACATGCATCAGTTCAGCTGCACACTTAGTTACCTTCAGACCAGCTCAAGCCTTGGGTTCCCCATTTCTACTCAAATTAACACAACTTTGCATCTCCATGCCTTCGAGAATTCCAGTTTATCTTGGCCCAGATCTCTGCAGATGACCCGCTAACAGGGGCATGCAGCAAATCGCCACGCTGAGGCACTATAAAACCCCCGTGCCCATGGGTGAAGGCACCTGAGTAGAGATAAGCTCTGCTACCCCGCCGGGGCACCTTTGTCATTCTGTAGCTTCACAGAGCGAGCTGCTCCTGAACACAGCCTGCTCGCAAACTGCTACCAAAGCTGATTTTATTAATCGTTCTGCATAAATCCAGACAACTTAAGCGCTGAAAAAGAATTTAACAGGGAAGGAACCAATTCGTCATGTTAGTGACTTCACAATCTGTTCCTCCTGCTGTGCTCACCACACTCGACAGCCATTTTCAGAACTTGTAGCTCATTTTAAGTTCACATTATAGGAAAATTTCAAATATAGAAATGTCAGAAGAGAAGAGTATTCCCCCCTCAACGAGGATGCTCCAAGCGCTGACAAAGAAGCATTTAAATTATTTTAAACCTCATGTTTGGGTGGGGCTGAGGAGAAGCAGCTCAGTATGGATTGCCTGACATGTAGTTCCTCAGAGCATCAGTAGATTGCAGCAGAGCGTTAAATACAACCTGTAGTAGGGTGTTCCAGGAGAGGAGCACCACCGGATAGTTGTGACAACAGGTCCACGAAGCCAACAGGGAGATAGGGATGATCTGTCAGACTTGTGCCAGGATGGACTAGAATAAGAAAGTGGGCTTAAAATAAACCACACACCCCAGAACTTGTTGAACTTGTTGTTTGTTTGTGGGTTTGGCTTGTTTTTTTTTTTTTTTTCCTGAGGATGCCTATGTGAACCTTTGAGCATCTTGGTGATGCAATGACATCACTGACCAGGGAAAGGGATGCTTCCCTGCAGCGTTTCTGTGGCACCAGCTCTGCAGTTGGGTTTTGATTAAGGAAGGGGAATGCTGGGTTTGGATTCTTTTCTCCTTAGTGTACCACAGTGAAGCCCAGTAATTTCAGATAAATACTAGACAAATAGGAGACAGCAGTGGTAGGAAATGCTGCACAATGTAGGTAAAAAGCAAACTCTGGCAATGAAGGAATGACACAATCTAGTACTCAAGCAACGAAGCCCTCACACTGATTGTTTCTCTTGATGATACATTCGGATATAAGAAAAACCAGTATTTCAATCAACGCTCACAGCAGTTATTAGTGGGGTCTCTGTTCCCTCCAATTGTTCTTTTTCTCTAATTTGATTGTAAATAACAACTCCACAGCTGTGTCTTCTGTAACCAATTACATTGCTATAGGTTCCTATATTTAGATTGCACGCAAGCATGCGCAAAAAGGAACAAAGACATAAAGAATACTGCTTAGCCTTCAGCAAAATCATACAAAAGAGCTAATGAAGCTCACTCTAACAAGCTTTACTGAATGACCAGCTGTAAACCTTCATTTGTATTCCACAACAGGAATACTTGGCGCCGAGGAGAACGTTACCCTTCCTCTAAAGGTATCAAGCTCATCATGCCGCAGAAGGCAGCAAGGATTTCTGTCAGACTGGAAGTAATGCCATGCAAGAAATGACCCTGTGCAACTGGTCAAAGGCAGAGACTTCTCCATATGAAGAGATTTCAGGTGATAAAAGTTTTACTGGGCTTTGGAGTTTAAGCCAACCAGCAGGCTACCTAAAAAAAAAAATCTAATCATAATCACACTGGTTCTGACAACAGCACCCTCCTTTTCACAATTTCTTCCCTGCCTGCATCAGATCCTCCTCTGAAGTCACCATCTCCGCGTTGCTGCGCTCACCAAGAAAGCCACCGGGCAGAAGAAATTGCAGTTGCAAGGGAAAAGGCCAAGACTTCTTGGCTCATGCTTCTCTACCATCAAAATACGGAGCCCCTGGGAAATTATGGAGCCTCTGGCCAACGTCCTTTTAGAGGAACCTTGGCACCTGCCCGTCCCACCTCTGAATTCCTGACATTCTTGAAATTCAACAGCCACAAACAAGGTAAAGGAACAAGAGGAGGCATATAAAGTTGTCTGGGTAGCAAGCTCAGTTCTGGTTACCATAGCAGTATCTGTGTTCTTTTTCTGGATTTGAAGTAGACAGAGAAGGCCCAGCTGGCTCCCTTTTTATTCTATAGATATTTTTCATAAAGCTATACTTATTCACGTGATTTCATTGTGACTGTTCCCTGAATCACACTAAGAATAAAACCGTCCCCAATCTACAGGGTAAATTGAACACAATGGAAAGCTAAAAATACACTCCCCCCTTTCATTATGAAGGGCAAAACATAACAATATTAATCAAATGACTACAAGAGATGAAAGAGAGCTTTATTCCTTCTCTTTCACAAATAAATGATTTATTCAAGATGTGCATATTTTCAAGTTACATGGTTTCCCTTGATGAATATTCCAGTATGTTTCTCAAAGCCCTGGTTTAGTGAGTATGACAAGATGTTCACACACTTTTTCGGGTAAGGAAGAATGCCAAGACTATAGCTGAAGAGGCCAGATTTGTAATATGGTAGGAACAGTCTGGGAATTCCTAATTTCTGTCTTAGTTGTTAGCAGCCAACACCAAATTTCCAGCAGAAAAGACCTTCCATCCAGAACTAAAGCAACTCTCCCATAGCTTCCCATGCAGAGAACGTACCAGTGGCCAAGGGAGGCAATGATAATTCTTCAAAGACTCCCTGGTATCCACACAGATCCTTGAGAATCTTACACTCTTTGGACTGAAGAAGACTGAAATCAATCACAAATGCCTCTAAGCCAAACACACCGAAAGAAGATGCTGCAGACCTTCAGCTGTAGAGACTTTTTACCCACGTAACGGTACAAAGTGTTTTTCTTTCTGCCTCTTTCTCACCTGCCTTCCCAGCAGCAAAAAGTCCACGGTTATAAAATCTACCTGTTCTCAGAGAAAATTACTTTTTGGGTTGTTAACTGAAAGAAAAAAAAGAAAAAAGCTGAAAGAAATTTGATTCAACATTAAACATTTGAGATGCTCTCAAGAACAGGACGACAGCTAAAATGGTTAATTTGACTCAAAATTAGGTATTTTCCTTGTAAATGTAGAGCCTCATTAACCTACTGATATTACACATTCAAGTGACATATCAAATGTTAAAATCAAATGTTTTGTCAGCTGCAGAATGAGACATTGTCTAACATTTTAGATTTCCCAGTTGCTTTGCTTAAAGAAAATATTAACCAGGTTTGATAACTGTAGTTTTGCTTTTCCAGAATTTCTCTCTTTTGTTGTTTTTTTTTTCCTTTTTTTTTCTTTTTTCTTTTTTTTTTCTTTTTTTGAGATTAAGTATTTAAAGTTACGTGTGGTATGACAACACAGCTTTTCACTCAGCAACATTATGCCATGTGAATGCAGATAACTAAAATCAGACCAAAAATTAAATTAAAAGAGTTAATTTAATGCTGATCTATCTCAAGCCTTGAGTTTTTTTCCTGCCTACAGATCCATCCAACAGCAAAATACAGAGTGGAACCACATGCACCTGAGGAAGGCAAAGCTGATGCCTGTTCTACATCTGTAAATCTCAGCAGCCGCTTGAGAAAACACAAGCTCAATTTTAAACTGGTAACAAAACTTAACAGGGGTTATGGTCTGAGAGCAGATGTGCTCTGAAAAACACAGGGAATATTTATCTAAAGACAGCCTTAGTTTCAGGATGATATAAAAAAAAAAAATTGAAACAAGGTAAATTTTAGGTGAATTTTGACTTGAGAAAAATGCTTTTCTCCCAGCTCTAAGCTTTTTGTTCATGACAATTCAGACACACCATCTATAAATTTAAGCCTATTAAATAATTAAAACATTGCCCAGAACAAAACAAAATTTACCATAAGAATATCCAGCAAGGACCCATCTGTTCAAGAGAAGAATGTTAATGAAGACTGAAAAAGGCAATTGCACTTCTATTTTGGTTTTAGATGCTCTTTTCATCTATTCATCAATCGCAAAGGAGAGATTTGGGATACACTGCCAGCATCTCCCCTTCCTGCCCAGGATCTCCACAGCCACGCATCCCACTGCTCCCTGGGGGGCTGACCAGCTTTTAAAGAGAGCCCTGGTGTTCCCATTCCCACACTAGCACACCAGTACTCTGCAGACTGCCTTCTGGCTCACGTCCCCGTCTCTGAAACGCCGTTGCCTGCTCGTCCACCTCAAACATGACACGTTTGATAATGTTATTAGGGCTGGACCACAGCAACATTAACTACATCTCCTTTTGGAGCTCTTCTACACCCTAATAACCCTTGGTCTGGTTCATTGTGGGGCCTTGGCAGGGGCTGGGGTTCTGCTCTGAGACACCAGGCTCCTGGTACCAGCCAGCCCTGGAAGGACCTGCTGGGTACAAGTTTGGGAAGCTGTGTCTCTAGAGCATCTCTGAGATTTTTCTCTCACGCTCATCTAATGGATATAAGGTTTCTACTCTTCATTAGAGGTACTACTGGCATCCAATTCATCTCCAGATTTTTGTGTGCCACTGCACCAAAACCAACAAGGGAAATGTCTGTGGAAGGAGGTGAAGACTTCAGTGACACAAGGACACAGAATAAAAAAAAAAGATGAAAAGGCAACAGACCTACACTAACAGATGCTCACTCTCAAGCTTTTCACATTGACAGTAATGACAAACCTCAGATGAGCCAGGTTCTTCCCTGTTATGTCCAGTGAAAGGACAAGGGGTAACACGTGCAAGCTGGAGCGTAAGAGGTTCTGAAGAAACATGAGGAAAAACTTCTTCACTGTGAGGGTGACAGAGCACAGGAACAGGCTGTCCAGACGGGCTGTGGGGTCTCCTTCTCTGGAGACATTTAAAACCCACTGGATGCCTTCCTGTGTGATCTGCTCTAGGTGATCCTGCTCTGGCAGGGGGGTTGGACTCAACAATCTTTTCAGATCCCTTCCAACCCTTAATATTCTGTGACAATATAGGCAGAGAAACAGCAAGTGCCTATAAAACTGTTGGCTTTTCATTAAGAGGGCAGGTGGAGTTGGTGGAGGGCATAGAGGCTCCTGTATCACATCTGACCACCTGAAGATCCACTGCGATCAGAAGCAGGTCTGGAAGCAGCATCTGCCTCTTCATATTCTTTATCTGTATTGACCGGCCTGTCAGGAGCTCACTCTTCCAAGAAGCTCTCAGGCCCAGCACACTGGATTCCAGTGCCAGGTAAAGCTGACTGGAGCTGGCTCTAACTCGCTACAATAACCACACGCTATATTCCCAAGACTTCATGTTAATGCAACAACCACAAAAAATTAGGTGCCTGTCTTGAATTTTGCCCATGGCTTTGCCTCGAGCTAAATACACGCTAAGTGAGCTTGAACTAATAGTGTCATCTCTGATTGCTAATGATTTAATTAAATGACTATAGCTACATTCAAATAAATATCTGAATCTCACTTTGTGGAGTACAAAAAAAAAATCTTTTAATTAAACCTGATTACAGAAGTCATCTAAGGAAGCATCCTCTTTAGTGCTTCTGCAGTGAAATGGAATCCATTAATCACTTTGATCTTCACATTTGAAATACTAGAAAAATAAGTGCCTGTAAAAAGAGTTGTTGTCATGTTCCATAGAAATACAGCAGTACAAAACCCTGTCTTAATGGGAAATTACACAGCAGAAATGAAAGACTATTGAAGCTCAAAATTCAACAGTGCCATTCTTTCAGAAATAAGTAACCCTCCCCAATGCATGTGAAATCAGATTTTGTTTTGCAGACAATGGTAGATTTTCAGTTCTAGAAGAAAATATAAGAATATTGATGTGTGTTTTAGAGTAGAACTACAATTGCTGTGGGAACCAGCACACTGAATTTCCATACAGCTGTATTTATATCCTCAACCAACTGTGAAATTCCAGTGTTTTTTCAGCATACACATTTTTAGTTTTTTAAATAAACAAATTCCACAACAGTCAAACCTCAGATTCAAATAAACAGATTCAAACTACTCAGCTCTGATAATTTCAAGGGTTTTTACTGTTAACAGGGCTTCAGCAAAAATAACTGCAGCCTAAAATAATTTAATTTCTTTGACACATTGACCTAAATTGGTGTATTCTGAGTTTTCTACCTGGCCTGACATGCCTCAGTGTGTTACAGTTACTAGAAAACCATAAGGCACATGTGCTGGGGCAGTTTGACCCTGCACGGGGGCTGGTTCCCTTCAGTGCCATTAGGAGAGTCTGTGGAAAATAAGATTTATAAGACTTTTAATCCTAAAGCCTTCCCAACTGGAACAGCTTCTGTACGATCTCCTCCCTCCAGGATAATGATTGAAGACAAAAGGCCTCGAAAGTTGGGTACAAGAGCTGCTGCTAGATGGAAGAAAGCGTGTTTGATTCAATTATATATCTCTGATTCACAGCTATCAGATGAAGTCCTGCAGAAGGGCTGATACATTCCTCCCGTTGTCCCCCTGGTTTTTGTGTCTGTCATTGACAATCCACGCTGACATGCTCCTTCCAACAATAGGAGTCTACTTTAATTTCCTGATTCACCTGGTTCTACACAATTGCAGCTACAGAAGCTAAAAAACTGATAATTAGAAAGATTGGTACCAGAGACCCATGGTCATTACATCTCCTTTTACTGACATCAGCAAGTGAAGCTGACAGACATGACAGCACAGTAAATTACACAGCTTATAATCTTATTTTAGGACTTAAGACGTGGCCTGGTGGCTGCTGCGTACTGAAATAAGAAATGACACAAAAGAACCCCGACCAAGAAACCTTCACGGGGATGGTGTCTTACTGGTAAGGGAGTTGAACTCTTTCCTGCATTTCACTACTGCGTAGCTGCCAACTGAACAGACACTGCAGAAGATGGAATCACAGAATGTATTGGGTTGGAAGGGACCTCTAAAGGTAACCTAGGCCAACCCCCCTGCAATAAGCAGGGACATCTGCAACTAGGTCAGGCTGCTCAGAGCCTCATCAAGCCTGGCCTCAAATGTCTCCAGGGATGGGGCCTCTGTCACCTCTCTGGGCAGCCTGTTCCAGTGATCTATCCCACTCCTATTAAAGAACTTTTTCCTCGTGTCCAACCTAAATCTGGCATATTCTTGCTGAAAGCCATTGCCCCTTGTCCTGTCACTGCAAACCCTTGTGAACAGACCCTCCCCTGCTTTCTTAGAGGCCACTTTCAGGCACTGGGAGGTCGCCATAAGGTCCCCCCAGAGCCTCATCTTCTCCAGGCTGAACAACCCCAACTGTCTCAGCCCCTCTTCACAGGAGAGCTGCTCCAGCCCTCTAACAATTTTTGTGGTCCTCCGCTGGACACGCTCCAACAGGTTGACATCCTTCTTGTGTTGGGGGCTCCAGAGCTGGACACAGTACTCCAGGTAAGGATCAACTCTCTCCATCTGCTGCATCTAGACATTCCAGTATCCTTCTCTTGAGCTTTCCATTAGCCTGAATCTCCTCTCAACAGGAACTTATTAGCCTCTTGCACCTCATCCCACCCAAACTAACTTCTGACCTTGCCACAACACCGAAATCTTTTCCTTTGTCCATACTCTGCCTTCACAACAAACCTTAGTAATTAAATCAGGAGCAATCCTTAATCTGGCTGAAAAATTGCAGCTTTGGCCCTTCCCACCACAGACTGAAAAGCCACATAATGTTTATTATCATGCAGCATGTGTCACTTGGGGTCAGCTGGGAGGTTGATGGAGTTAACTTGAATGCCATGCTGGTATTCTCACCAGCAGATCTTCAGTTCCTCTTTACCACCTGCAAACCACATCCTGCCTCAGACTGGATGCTCATTTCACCAGTCCCAGCAAAGACACCAGTTCCTGAGCCTTGTCCTATTTTTTTTTTGCCCCTTATTTTACATGTCTGTCAGGTTGTCAGACTCACTCAAGGGCTTTGTAGAGCTTTCCAGCTGAGTAACCGAGCTGTTGAACAGCGTACATCAGTTTACTCCTCTTAACTCGGCACAACCTCTTAGTCCTCTTGGAAGAAGTTCTTTTTGAACTCATTCTTAGCAGCTCAGAATTTGCTGAAAAATACAGATTCAGGTCAGCCAGAGCAAATGGAAATTGAATTAGTTTGGCTCTTAAAAAAAAATGGGGAAGACTAGGACCATTTAGGAAATAAAACAGGGAGAGTTTTTATGTCAAAAAGGAACAACTTGATACCTAAATCCAAAATAAACACTTCCCCCAACTGAAACTTCAGGGGGTTTTGGTATGTTTGGGTTTGCCTTGCTTGTTTGGCTTCGTTTTCATTGTTTGGGTTCCATTTTTTTTAAATGCAATCCATACTTTTTCCCCTGGTTGAAGGAGCACACTGAAAGCTCATCACTTAGGAGAGCTCTGCACAGCTTTCCTTCCTGTTGTTTGAGAAGCAGGATGTACTTGGTTGTGAAATTTCCAAGCTTAATATTAGTAGACATTCCTCCCCAGCATTACATTTTCCTCTCTTTTTTAACCACTGTAGCAATCTTGCCTTTGAAGTGCTTCCTTTTTCCTTATGATCTGAACTCACTCCCACTGAAGATGGGATATTCCACATTCAGGCAACACGATGACTTGGAATAGTCTGAAAGAGCTTCATAGAGCAAACAGGGAATATTCCCAAACAATCCTAAGACTCAGATTTTAAGGGTTATCTGCTATTTATCACAACTGCAGCCCTCAGATTTAGTGGCTTTTGCTACAACTCAGTAAAACAGCGGCGGCTCAACCAGAGCTGTAACTAGTCAGCAAGGTTTGGTGTGAATAGTAACGCTGGAACGGGTCCTGGTTCTCTCAGAGGCCAGTGGAATAACCTCTGTGATTCCATCATCCTTAACAGAAGAGGTGCCTGGGAAGAGCTACCTGAGCCCCAAGTTTCAACAGCTCTTTACAGGCCAGCACTGCACTGTTAGGTTAGTTTAACAAGCAATTATAATTAGTGGGAGAGCAAGTGCTCTAGTAAAGGTCAGGGCGGAATCACTACAGCTCCAGCTAGGATATAATTGGGCATTTAATGCAATGTGTTTAGCCAGTGCTCTCCTCCCTTTTTATCACATTCATTTTAAAGTTAAAATGCAGCACAGCAGTGCACTCAGAGAAAATGAGGAATATTTCATGCTAAGCTGATTTTTTTTTTAATTCTGATGATATAACTGACGACTCCATGAAGTAAAAGTATAAAGCATTCAAAAAAATAGTATTACAACAAGTTACATACAGCACGACTTAAGTCTTCAAAAAAATAGTGCCTAAGTCGATTATTTACCTGACTGTTCCAGTACAGAATCATTTGAAGGGGGGGGGAAAGCTCCCAGTATCCCTAATCAATGTACCACACACTCCAGTCTGTGGTACAAGTGTTCACAGTGTGTGGTACAGTGCTCACAAGAACTCCTGTTCTTGTGAGTGCCTCAACACCTCAGGGCCAGGGGAACCAAGTTTTGCAGGGCACCCCAGGCTGCTGCTGGCACCCTCCACACCACAGCAGGGTGCTGACCTGTGGCAAGGCTCCTGTGCTGACTCCAGCCCAACTGGCAACACACTGTCCGGTTATGGACTTGCAATATTTTTTTCTCCACACATATATGGATAAGAGAAGGAAAATGTCAACTAGAGAAATGGTAACAGGCAAAATGACTTCTGTAGACAAGTTTCAAATGACATCTGCAAAGGTTCTTCATCGGGATAACTGAATGATCTTCTTGCTACATACTCTCTTGGCAGGATGCTTTTAAAATAATCTAATCGTGTAAAATAATACAGCTTTCCTGAACAAGATTGATCTCAAACCTGCCAAATATGCCACTCAATATGTACTCTGTGAAGCCCATAAATGCCATAAATGTTTGGTTGGTTTTTTTTTTTTAAATCACAAAGCTCTTATTTTGAGCCAGTAGTCTGAACTTCAGGCTTGATTCATGAGCAAATGCAATAAATTAATTTGATACTTTTTTTCAGATAGCTTCATATTCTTAGTGAAGACTGAATAAATTGCCATTCAGCTAACCTCTGTATATAACATGAGACAAAGCCCCTGTAGCAGACCTGTGCAGATCCTGAGCTAAGCCCCTGCACTTCATGCTGAAGTGGAGCAGGAAGTGCTCACACGTAGTCATCTGCTCGTAGAACTGCAGACTGAACCTTCAGCCCTAGGTAAGAAGTAATAATACCCGGAATCATTTCCTAAGTTAAGGTGTATCTACAGCTTAACACTGTCCCTAATTAATTTTAGCCAAACCAAAGTGAAATTCATTTAAACCAAGTGAAGCATACTGACAATTTGGGGGATAAGTTTATGACATGACACCTGATACTTAAACCCCACTCTAAATGGAGAAGTCTGCAGTACAACCATTCCAAATTTGCACTGTTGTTAGTACCTGAGAACTGATCCTACTATAAGATTTCTACATCTGTGGGCAGAACTTCCCCGCCGTGGAGTTCATTTTCTACAGATACATTACTTTGGGGTGGACAAGTATTAAGGACTGAATTGGTGCTCCAAGAATAAATCAGATTCCCACCAGCTGTGTTAAGTTTGAAGGATGAGAATGAAATATCTCCTTGTGCCAGACAGAAAGGAAGATTCTCCAGCAGAGCTGACAAGGACAAGGCAGAAGCAGAGGACTCCAAACTGGCACGGCAAAAACCAGATGGAAGTCAAGCACGCGAGCAAGTGCTCTAGGATGAGGCCAGGGGAGAAGCCAAGGGTGGTTCAGTCCAGCAAAGCTTTCATCAAAATATGGAAAAGAATGAACCCCGAGGCTTAACAGATCCTGTTCTTCATGACTGAGTTACAACAGGCTCCTCTCCTGTGTTCTCCACTTCTCCCCAGCACTTTAAGGGACCTACTAACACCAATTCTTTAGATCCACGGGGAAGGCTGTATAAAAATAATAGAGCAAAGCATCTTTATTCCACTTCTGTTGTTACAAAACAGTGAATGATATAAGCTGTCTTTGTATTCTAAACAACACCAAAAAATGCTACCCAGATGAACAAGGAAGTCCTTTCACTTGTAAATACAATGAATTAAAAATTACTGAACAACAAAAAATCCAACTAAGGAAAATAATTGAGCAACGGGCTTTTCTTTCTGGCAGTGATTAACTCTTCTTTAATGGATTTTCTTCCTACCTTAACTAAGGCAAAATTATGTCTGTGATACATAGAAATATTCTGCATACTGCTAAGAGAGAAGAAAGCCTTAAGGGAGAGCATTACCTAGTGTTATCTACAGGCTTTCTTTCCATTTCCTCGATGGGAAAAGAACCAGGATGCCATCCAGTTATCTAGCAACAGGATCCCTTGCAGATTCACCTCCTGGTGTACAAAATAATCACAATTTAGTCCGTATTTTGGATAGAGCATTTGCTCCGGATCATGTGTTTGCAGACAGAGCTGCTCCACTCATACACCAAGAAACCCATCTTAGCTGATCTGTGTTTCTAAATTACTGTCATTGAAGTAGATAAAAAACCTGTTATCCTTTGCCTTCCAATGGAATACAAGCACAGTGAGCAAACATTTGCATCTGCTGTAACTCTAAGTTAGAAGAGTCAAACCAAAGATGAATGTATTAATATCCATTTGTATGTATTTAGCACAAAGGAAGAGCCTGACGTTGTCAGAGGAGGAGACTCTGGGCTGATGAAATCTATAAAAGGATTTGATGACGTGTGGGAAGAAACCAGCTGGAGCACTAAGTGAGGAAATGGAATTTGGTGGTTGCTTTTCTCACTGATGAGAAAATTCCACTAGGTGTTGGGAATTTTGTCAGTATTCTTGCTTTTTTCCACTCAGTTATTTTTTGAATTTATCTTTTTCTGCATATGCTCACAGTGGCGAGAGCTAAACCTTGTCTGCTTCTGTCAAGGCAGAAGAGCCAAGGCAAGAGATAAATCTTGTCTGCTTCTGCCTGGGCTGTAGCAGCTTTCTCTGTTCCCATACCTTAAATCCTCTGGCAGCCCCAACATGACTCGCTTGTTCATCTGACTGCCACGGTGGAAACAGGAGCTTTGAGAACTCCACGTAGGTTCCCCTTGGTTATCCTACGCCCAGCATGGTCTGCCTGCCTTGGGACATTTGGGGATGGGAGTTTTTTGGCTTCACTTTCCAGCTCTTACTGCACAGTCACTCACATCTAAGATCTCTAGAACCACAGAGGCAGAAAAATGTTAGATATCTAGATGATCCTCTTGGTCTAGACTCGGATCTCTCTCAGCGCTCTATGATTCTGTGCATGACACGTGGCCTCTAACGCCTTGTTCGATTAGGAGTTGTGTCAGGCAGTTTGAATGATTATTTCCCAGTCTCTTGCAGCACCCAATTAAGTTTCACCCTTAACAGCCCTGGAAAAGGTGCTGTGTTCTGTTTGCACAGAGAGCTCAGCATCTCAGGCTCCATTAGAATCCTCTTGTCGAGAGCCTCAGTGGTGTCCTATGCAGCCTCAGCTTCAGCTGCTCTAAGGAAACCTGGAAAGCATCCAGTTCACGTGAAAACCACATTTCACAATTGCCATTTCATTCTATTCACTGACTACAGGAGAAGGAGCTTCTGCCACCGAAGCGAAAGACTGCAGTGCTTCACTTCCAGGAAGGCAGTCATGGTGGCATTAAATTCATCAACTGAATTGTGAAAAATAACTCTTGGGGCAAGATAAATACTATGGAAGCTTTGAGATTTATGACGGGCGTTTAGCTGCTCAGACCCCAATTCACTCATGTCTCAGTTTCCCTTTTCTCGTATTTCCCCTTCTCCTCAGCTAGCAGGGTACATCAACAAGGGTAAAATAAGGTCCATCCTTCCAAAGATGAACAAGTAATATTTAAAATAACTGAAAAATTCACTATCTTCAGTCACTTACAAGGAACTGATTCAGTCAACTTGCACTCAGCATAGTTTTGATACCCCAAAATCACACACCCCAGCAAGAACAGACTGAGGGCAGGAGTACTTGGGCATTCGGAAACCTTCAGAATTTGGCACAAGCTTCCATTTCCTACAGAACAGGATCTTTCAAAGCACTGCTCTGGAGGAATGAGTTTCACCTTCACCATTTCCTAACAAGAAATGGAGAAGGCAGGAAGCTTTGACTCTCTCTTAGGAAACACATCTGTCCCTTTACACAGCTCCACACAAACATCTGCCAGAAAAAGCAGCACAAACTGTCTGGCACTATCACAGAATGTGCTCAGAACTGGAGAACAAACACTCACAAGCCCTCCTACCCCTGTAACGCTATGACTGAGCTATTGCCACAGGGAGCAGAACACAAGACAGTGGAAGAACATCTTCAGCTGAAATTACAGAAATATAGAGAAAGCTGCAATAGCACCGACTTGTAACCCTGCACTGAATAGAAACTGCTGGGTCAAAATCCTTGACTGCAGTGAAATAGGGAGTCTGTATTTAACATAAGGTAGTTTAGTCTGATGCCTCCTAGTAGCACAAAGCATCTCCCATAACATCATCAATTCTGATTATCTGCCACTTGCCTCGAATTTATGACCTCGTTTGTTCTTGCACAGAAACTTCTACTATGCCACTTTATAGTCTCCTAGTCCCAACTCTACAGATTACGCGGTACTTCATGTGCAGTAACCACACTTAACATCTGAACCTCAGAAGTATCAACAGGCTTTAAGGCATTTTGTTTTCTTCTGAAAGTAAAGCAGGATTCCCTACTTTGCCTTCCCTAGTTGTAAGCCTCACCCTCCCAAACTTCTATGTTTCATACACCACCCCAGTAACCACCGCATGCTCCCCGTGACGCAACGTGGTCAAGGCTCCTTCCCCCAGCCCCTTGCTGCTCACAGCTGAGGAACAGCTAGCCAAGAAATCACTTCAAGGCATGACTGCACTAAAGAAACAGAAGGTACTTCAGAAAATCCAGGGCTATGTCCTCAGCCCACGGCCAGTATGTCCATGCACTCCAGAGCCGAACGGGCTTGTTTTCTTTTGGCCAGTAGATCTGGGAACAGCTTATTAGGTCTACACAAAGATGGTGAATGATACGCACCCCAAACCTGACCACTTCACACGTCTTTGCCCCGTGTTTCCAGCTGTTTCTGTTTTGGCAGTCAACACAAGCACAGTCAGAGTGGTCTCTTACCCAACCCCACAACCACAGACATCAACCCTGGCACCACGTAACATTCTTCAGCTCCAAATAATGCTTCTGTTGTCGTTGTGCTTTATACTACTTTACTTATCCCTTTATTTCCACTGAATGCATTTGTACTTGAGAGGTGTTAATGAGAAATATTAAGCCTAGAGTTGATCATTATTCTAACACCTTTACGTGTATCTCCTGTTCTGGAACATACAAATCCATCTGAAGAGAGACTTTGACAGTTCTCAGATCAAGCAGCTTGGCAAAACTGCAGAGTCATTGCTACACGTCTGACAGAAGCACAGTTGCTATAGTTAATAGAACAGTTTTGAAGGCTCCAAGTGTTGGTGTCTGAAAACTACCGGACACTCAGTGCTACCCTTTTTTAAAAAATTATTTTGTATTTTTCAATTGCAGTCCACAGGACTTCCTCATTCTTTTCCTCAGTACATCAAAATTTGTAATCACTCTTTCACCCCAAAACAGCACCTAGACTGGAAAGCAACACTGTTAAGCTCTTTGCTGCCATTGAAACCTCTGGGTATTCTTAATACTGTTACCTTGCTACAAGAAGACAGCAGCCCAGAGATGCTGAATTCTAATGTGGGCAGTTTTTCCCCCTGAAGTCTATTACTTTCAGATGACCTTGTTACTAGGCTTGAATACATTAATTGCTCCACTTAATTTGCTGCTTTGTTTTCCCTGCAATTTCTTAGGGTGACTCCTCCGCACGTATTGCAGAGTTGGTATAAATCACAAGGTTAAAACCACAATGAATTTTGGACTACCTGTTGATAAAGGATGCCGAGGAACACCAGATATTTGTCACTGTTAATATCTGCTGGCTGGACTAATCCATATTCATAAACAACTACTTAAATATGTGAAGCATTAACATATATAGTTGAGATCGGTAATTATCTCTAGGGATACAGACAAAACCAACATCTCCTTTGCTTCAATACTGCACTAAGCCAAGGACACAAAAAGAGCAGGAGACAGGCTGCTGTCCCCAGCTCGTAAACAGCTCGAGAGCTGCTCATCAGAGATGCCACCAGAGCCAGTGCACGCACTGCTGCCACAGATCCTGTCACTCCCTGAGCTGGGGTCCTGACCTGGCCTTCCATCACAACCATACATTGTTGACTTAGAATAAAGTATGTGCTAAGAATCATTCATCAGGAGGAAGGTTTTGGTGGGTTTTTTTTGTTTGTTTGTTTTCAAACTTACAAGTCTATGATCCAGCACTCTGGATTTGCAAACAATTTTCTTCACTCCAGATGCTGCTTCCAATCTTCTGCTGCTGTTACAAAGCACAAAGTGAAGCCTGGAGAAGACAGAAAGGAGGAAAAAAAAAAAAGGTAAATTCAGATGAGTTGAATAGAAGCAGTCCCTAGCTGAGACCTTCTGCCAAGCTTCAGCCTGCAACATTTTACAGCCAAAAACAAGTCCGTAAAACCAGGAATTTTAAACCAAAGCTGTTAAGAATGTAAATTGCGGTCTCATGAAACTGTTGACCTGTGAACAGTGATAACGTACCAAAATCAGTCTCTAATAAACATTTTAGATGAGATCTGATAGAGAATTTTGCATTTAATACTTCAGGGATTCCAAGTCATTGGGTTAAATGAATTCCAAGGGAAGCAGACTTCTCCCAAATCATTAGTGATAAAGTTATTCCGTACAAATTTCTGTTTGCACAGGACTCGCTGAGATCTTTATTTACTAATGCTGTAAAACTTGCTGTGGTCAGGTCTACTAGACACCATACTTATCCTTTCCAGGAGACACTTGGAAACGAGAGCAGGCACCCACCAATTTATTACCTTTCTCACACTAATGATTTGCCACAGGAAGAGTTTGGTGTTTAGCTAATTTACAAGGCACAGAAAGAATCACAGAAAGAAAAGAAAATAAAAGCATGGCCCAAACAGAGAATATAGGAGTCAAAGCAAACAGGCTAAGGAACTAGGGTAAAGAAATGACCAGAAGATGTATGGAAATAAAACTCAAATGAAGACATGCATTGAGGAAATGAAACGGGCGGAATTGCTGAGTTATTTCCAGCCCCAAGTTCCAAGGGGATTGGACAAGAAGTGAGAGGCCATAGCAGATCACTTTGGCTTCATCTAGGTTTCCTTGATAAGATAGCAATTTTCTAACCCAAAGAAAGATCTAGACTACCTGGAGTTCAGCAAAGCATCAGACGGGAGTTCATTAGCCGAGATGAAGAAGGTGAGAGCTGAAAAACTAATTGTAAGAGAGCAGGGGAAGTGGATAAATAGGAGATGACAATGAGCTATGCTGAGATTTAATATTTTCAATGACCTTGCCACAGAAAGCCTCCTAATGAAATTTGCCAGTGACACAAATGGAGGCTGTATCAGCCAGAGAAGAAGATTAGAAGGTTAGATGGAAAGAAATTAAGAGTAAGATAAAGAGAAGGAAATTCGGTATCGTAACACATCAGGTCATAATGGCCCAAGGAAAAAAAATAAAGCCCTGGGGATCTAAATTAGGAGCTCATCAGAATAGAAGTGACTGAGAAGAATACAGGCACATGATCTGAATGTAAGATGACAACAAGCTGCCACAGTGACACCTGTGGAAGTAACCAAGAGGCTTCATCAGCATCACCATCTACTTGGCTAAAAGCACACAGGTGATGCTTGGGGGAAGAGCACAGAATGCTGAACAGCTCTGACTACAACAGTGCCTTTAATTCTGCACCCACAAAGGGGACTGGTGAAGCCTGACTTGTTTCTGCTAACAACGGAAAGCCGAGAATGGATAGAAGCCCATTAGTGTCTATAAATACATCACAGGGATAAATGCCAGGAAGGGGAAAGATCTCTTTGTGTGAAAACAGAAGACGCTGGCACAAAAATAAAGCAGTGTGAGCTTTCCCCAAATAAACTGAAAACTGGGTGTCAACAGAAGGTTTTTAACCAGAGGAATGACATCCTGTGAGGAGCAGCCTCCCTACAGGCACAGCAAACCCAAACTCTCCAGCATTAAGAACTTGCTGAGATCCTATAAAGCAGTGACTGGAGCCTGCAGCAGCTGGGAGTGAAACTTCATCAGCTCCAGGATCCTCTCCAGTTTTCTCATGACCTCAGAGCAGACTGGGTGAAGCCCTTGGTACTCAAACCACTTTGTTATTTAGCCTCAAAACATCCTGCACACTCTGCTGGCAACGTCCCACACTTCTGCTGGCATGGGGAAGAGCTGCTGCCCTCTGCCCTCTTGGGGCATGCCTCTGGTGAGCAGAGGCTGGACATCAGCTGACAGCCTCTGCTGCGGTAGGATGCGGGCTTAGTGGGCCACTTTGAGGTTTGAACTGGAGCCAAGTCAAAGCACACTCTCTAATCTCCCTCTGTCTCCCCAGATCTCTAAGGAGCCTGTCACCACAGCACAGGAGCTGCAGACGCTGCCAGCCCACGGCATGTAATTGTCACAACTGAGAAGTGACCATATTTTTCTATCTGCTCACAGTAGCTACTAATCAACCCCAGGAAATGGCTAGAAATATAGACCACGTGTGCTAGAAGCAACGCAGCCCCTGTCTAGTGCAAAGACAGCTCTGGGAGCACACTCTACATGTCAACTTGGGCTCGACATAATAAGCTGAGGCACAGTAAGAACCTGCAGACACCAGAGGAGCTGAATGTGTGGTCTCAGAGATTTAGCTTACTCATGGCACAAGGATTAGCATTAATCCTCCCAGCACAGGAAAATAGTTCTCTAAGACTAATGGGAGATGTATTTGCAGGATCTCCAACTCTGTCAAGACTCCTCAAGTGACAGCATCCCAACCCCAAATTGCTCCTAATGCTCCTATCTCGATGCTAGGAACTAACAGGAACTAGAGCTGGAGCATCTCAAGCAGGTTTGTTGACATTGACACAAGGCAGAAAGGCAAGAAATACTTTACAAGTCTAAAAATAAATCCAAACAGATATAAGTCAGCGATCTTTTTCCACAGCCCTCTTGGCTTTCAGCGCCATTTCTATTTTAAGTCTTTCTTTTTTGTAAGCTCCCCTGGAAGTGAATGAAAATCTGATGAACGGGAGATGTCCCAGTAAAGGCCACACTGAGGTCAGACATCCCCATTCACTCTGCATTTCTGCTTTTGGCTAAATTGCTGACTGGACACTGAGTAATCTCATCTTTTTTATTGGACAAGAAGCTAATTGCATCTGATTTTTTTCAGACATAGCTGGCTCAGTCTGAGGAGCAGCTCCTTCTTATCTTCTTCCCAACCAGATGAGTGATTTGTTCACCTTTGAGGGGCTCCCACCCCCAGCACCCACTACTCTCCCCTCCCATTTGACTCAGCTCCACCTTCAGTCTGACCCATATCCCTGAAAATACATTGGAAAAGTCACCGTATCCCTCATCTTCAAGAAACACAAACACCCCTGGGACTGCATTTTAAAGTTTAAGGAACTGGGATTTGAAAACAAAGCACAAAGCCCAGACATTTCAATAATTATGCATAATAATTACAATTATACCATGTTCTTTACAGGGGAAGCTACAATATAAACAATATTTAGAAAAACAAAGTATGAATTTGATGTGCAATATGGGAAATTAGATGTGCCATGTTTTGACAGTTGAAATATGAAAGCTAATGATGTTTTGTTATGCAAATCAGCAGAACCCCACTGCTGATACATTACACTTGTTTTTTTTTTTTATTTTATTTTAATTTTTGTATCAAGTAACCTGAAAATAAGATATGAAGAGAATATTAAAAGCTATTGTTCTTGTAAAAGAAACCTGAGTCTGTGTTATAAAGTCAACGTGCCACAGACCCTGTGGTATGTGCTCCCTCCCAGAGCACTCCCCAGCACACCGGGATTTCCACAGCCCCGCAGATCAGCCCCAGCACAAAATTAAGGGGATTAAGTTTGTTTCTCTTAATCGAATAATTCACATGGAAACTGTTTGCTCTTTATGTCTGGAAAAACAACACAAACAAAACAACTTATTTCAAACAGCTGGCAAAGAAAATGCTGGATAAAGACATGCTGGCTGAAAGTCACTTCTCTGTCACACCCACTATGCGTGAACCTCATATTAAGTATTTACTTAAAGAGATTAACTTGAATTCCTTGTTACTATGCAGCTGTAATAACCTAAAGATCCTGAAAACTCAAGCTAAAGCAAAGAAGAAATAAACCCACAAGACTTGCAAAGTCATGCAAGAGACAGGAGCATTTGGCATCTCTCTCAAAACACTTCCAGTACTTCGAGTAAGGATTTGGTAGCAGCAGGATTTTCCTGAGCATTACACTGTTTATTGCTGGCTTCGATCTCATGGGTCATTTTCTATTTACACATGTAGAAATGTTGTCATCAGCATTAAAGAAAAATTAAATGTACGCACTGCAGAATTTCGCTGCATGGATGTAAAAAATGTCTCATTCAATTTGAGCCTCACCACATGTTAAAAATGTTGACTGTGTATCTTCTGCAGAAAGCTGCCTCATGAAGTTGCTGAGGTTTGGTTATTTTTGGCTTGGGTAGAAGTGGCCTGCTCTGCGCCAGGAGTTGGACCAGGTGATGGTCACAGGTGCCTCCTGTCTGTGTTAACTTGTCAACAGAGATGGTAGCATGCTGAATAGAGCCCCAAGCATTACACTCTAAGGGGTATTATGGTCACTATTAAAGCCCTGGGCCTTGGAACCAGTTGATACATTGCAGAAAACTGCTGTAAAATAAAAAAAAAAAAGTTTGTCAGAACAGAAAAGTTTTGAGGAGCAGAGTCATTTTGACTCTTCAAACCTCCATTTCTTGCCATTTCAGCTTCTCACAAGCTTCTCAAGGCCTTAAGAAGCTGTGGCTGAATAATTTTCATCAAAATCTTCTGAACTCTGAGCTTCTTCCCAGCCCACCAGGCAAACATCCAAAGCACTGAGCTGCACAGGGAAGCTGGACAATCCTTTTTGGACACTTCAACTTCTACACCACTTAGATGAGAACTTCTGTTTCCAGGAAACTGAGTAAGTTACACTCCAGGGCAGAAAGATTTTGTTTTGGTTTTCTCTTTGTACTTGAAAATCTCCACACTAAGATCTTTTACCACATAAATAAGGGTGTAAAGGCACGAAGAAGACATCATCAAGGTATCTGCTCCGCAAGACAACCAGCAATAGCCAACCAGTAGTTTGAGGCAGCCTCTGCTGCCCCAACACCCTTCCCTTCTTCCAGGATGGAAAATCCCAGAGCACCTACAAGCTCTGCAGGATCTATTCACCTTCCCTTGAGCCAGAGCCCACTGCTGTCATATTAGTCTTTCAGGAGACTATTTTGGTACTTGTGCTTTCCTCTCAAATGTGCTGTGACCCTTTTTCAACTCCTCTGTAAGTTACACAACCTTTTCTATGTACAAGAACTAATCCACCTAGGAGGGCATTCTCAGTACACCAACACTCCCAACATGATCAGGACTGATACATAAAGCCCTCAGAACACAACTTCGTTCTGAATTCACTTCCAAATTCAACCGCACCACACACGGAGCAGCCTTGCTCAGTGTTCATGGAGGCCACAGGGACCATTCCATCGCACAGTGATTAACACCAGCGGGCAAACCCTAGATAAATCCATTTAGTCCCCTCTGTACCAGAAGCTGGACAAGCTAATTTGCACAGCCAGCTTAAAACCAGCACCTTTATGAGGAGCTGGGCTAAAGAAAGGCATCCCATCGAGCTCCTTTTTGGTTCCCTACCAGCACAGCTATTATTTCTCACATGATTTCTGTTACAGTAACATCTAAGAGCTCCAGCCCTTGATGGGGACCCCACTGTTTCCCAGTGTAGAAGCACAACACAAAAAGCCCGGTCCTCACAGCAATGGAGCTTTGCTACCGAGCTTGAAGTGACGTGACCGAGAAACAGAGGATTTCCCTCTCACACTGGTAGTGGTAGCTCCCTGCTGACAAACACAGAACCCTGACAATCTGAGGTCAGACCCTGTAGCTGTTTTTCCTAAGGGGCAAAGCAGCTGTGCAGTAAAGTCAAAGACAGAAAGCAAGGAAAAAGTAGCAAGATGCTGGCTCCCTGCTTCTGGCTTAAGGAATTTCTGAACACTTCCATGAGGCTCAGCGAGGTGCTGAACGCTGGTGGGAGACAAACAGTGTGACCTGGCAGCTTTGGTCAGGCATCGTGGCATCCCACCATCGGTCAGCTCAACCCAGCGGGACGCCACACACGCACCTTATGCCGGGCTCCTCTTCACTTCTTACCACCCACAATGCTGTCAAGCCAGACACCTATACGGTCTTTTGATGTGATTAGAAAGGAGATGCAGATAGAGCTGAGCCTGGAAGAATGACCAAACCCCACACTCCTTCTTTAGTACTGTTACTTTAAAGAATTGGTTGGACGTGCTGTCAAAGCTGATCAGGGAACAAACTGTCTTGAGCGCTCCTAGGTGGCAAGATCATCTGACAGCAAAGATAAAGCTTTCAAATTACTCAAAATATTTAGGAATAAAGTAAACAGATTGTCTTTGGGATGGTTTTATACAGTAATACTTGTATCTAAACTGGTACAACCACCTCTGCTCTAGACAGAGTCCTTCACTGGGAGATCTGTTCTTGTTTAAATAGGATTATCAATTATATTTGATGTTCCATTACTGTGCGTTACCCAAGGCCCTTGCTGCAACAAGAGGTAGTCAATATTTCTACCTGATTACATCATACAAAAGTTGCCTTAAAGACGAGGTTCTGTGTCAACAAGCCCTGTGAAAATGGATTATTATACCTGCAGGAAGCATTTGAGTTCAGCAGAAAATACAAACCATAAAGCCATGTCCGATACAGGGAGATACTCAGCACACTGTGGTGATGGTGGCTTTAACCCAGCTCGTACCAAATCCATTTTAAACCTTCAAAGGAAATCAACATCTTCCCAAGTTATAGGAACCATCAGCCACAGGATGGAACAGGAGTGACTGGGAACTGCAAGGAGAACCAGTAAGGTTCCCTTACCCAGCCTGGCCTTCAGTGGGCAGTACCAGGCGATACAGCAGCCTTGATCTGGTCGCTTGGAAGCTACCTCAGATCAGCAGCAGCAGCCAGGAACAATTGCTGTTTTACCATAAGTCCAGACTTCCTTCTCTACTCAGCGCCAAACTGCTGATCCTGCTGAACAGCAGCACCTGCTGCAGGGTTTTCCAAGTAAAAAGAGTTGGTATAAAGAACAACAATAACAACAACAAACCTAAGCCAGAAAACAATACCACAAAAGCAAGCCACGAACCAAAAGTAGTGCTTCTGTTTTTCTCCTCTGAAAAGTTTTGAGGAAGTTCTAATTATTCATATTCTAACATTATTAATTTGAAGCCTTCCACTTTGCAGAGATACATGTTAAGTTACTAAAAAAAATACAGCGTCCCATTGTTCCAAAACCCTGGTTTTGTGAAAGGAATATTCTTATTCTCTCGGGGGGGAGGGGGGGGGTTGGGAGGACCACCAAGCTTTTTTTTCAAATCAAAACCAAGTGCAAATTTATAGCTTTCAGAATATCCCACAAAAATATAGGCAGAATTTTCAGTCTGTCTTGGGGAGGGTGGGTGGTCTGTAAGATGACATCACTGCCAGATGCCCTTACCCTCTTGGATGGCAGTCTTTCCTGAGTATGAATCAGAAAGCATCTTGGTCTTTGGTATTCTTCCTGCTCACTGCAGGTCAAGACTGAGACCCATGCTGCCATTTCACAGGCAGTTCTCTGCTTGGTGTTTGAAAAGGGGATATTATTCTCCAAGACTATCAGTTGAGCACCTTCAAGGCAACAAAGGGAAAACTAAAACCATATGGCCTAACAAAAAAAAAAATAAAACCATACATCCCTATCCAGGGCGTAGGCGGAGTGGAACAATAGCCCGGCAGCTCTGCACAGGAGAGGGTTGGATCAGGCATGGGTAACTTAGACCTTGGCTTACAGGGATCCTGATGTGAATCATGAACATCTCCCTTCACAGTCCAGCAGCTCCTGAGAGCCATGGGTTGGGGAGAGGCAGCCGAAGATGCTCTGCTCCAGCCCTGCCCACAGTGCGCAGCATCTGAGCTCCTCGCCCAAGCAGACCTGATGTGGATTTTGTTTGGCAATTGACAGAGCTGACATCCAGCCGCAGCAGCACTGGCTCCTGGGCTTGCTGAATGACATAGCAGTTCAACATCAAGATCATCATCTAAAAGAACAACCTCATTCCGAACATGGAAGGCTCGATCACCTTTTTCTCACACAGACACAGAAGCTGTTACAGAGACTTTGATGCTCTGGCCTTCGGTTCTAAAGCTTTTCTTGGGAGAGTGGTATTTTCTCTTAAGGTTTCTATATATTTTCTTCCAAAAATCAGACTGCATTTGCTACTGAGAGAGGAATACTTGCTGATGGTGCAGTGAAACTGTTGCCTCGAGACAAATTGGCATTCATCACTCAAGCAGAAAAATAAATTAAAGTGCAACATTTAGGCACTCTGCATTAGGCTGTTAAAAAAATCCAAAGGAAAACAAACGTTATGGCAACTATCGACTGCAGAAACGGAATAAATGAGTCAAGTATTTCACCACGACATACAAAGCCACCTAATTCACAAGGTACTTAAACTAAAGCTTTTAATGGTTTGTTTCTTAGGAACCAGCAATCAGCTTTATGTGTTTTGGATAGAAATGCGTGGCCTTGGTAGATCCTAAAAGCTACGCCCACCCAGTTCAGCATTTAAAAAACAATGGTAGCAATTGCATTATTACTGAAAGTTATTAGATATAATTATGACTTTTTTGCTACAGTCTGGTAGACCAGGTTACTGCTCTGCCTTGCCTTTCAAGCATGCCTCTCATCCTAAAGGATCCCACTTACCCATTCTACAACTGCACTTTTATTCAAGGCACACAGCCACGATGTAAAGTCTTCCTGTAACAAAACTGACTCCAGCAGTCAGCAGACGACGAGTCTGCTGCTTTATTTCCAAGCCTTTTTGACACCACAGGTTGAGGCATATAATCCTTAATGCTCTGAATGTCTTAAACAGAGCCAACAGGCGACTGAAATATCCTAGCTGCAGGTGAACGAAGTGTGTTAGTGCGATACATCACAATTTTGAGGGGAATATAGTGATTAGCTTGTAATCCTCCTCCACATTCTTTCCTAGTTCTGCCCCACGTAGCCTTTCCCCTTATATGTATGACCTGGCCTTCTCAGGTCACTACTCCTTTATGTCTCTACACATCACCGCTACCTCGTACATGCTCCAAAATTCTTCCGAGTCATGTCTGTGCTTCCCCTAGGGCATGGGAATCCACCACAACCATCTGGGTTAAGCAACAGCCACATATTCCAGGGTGGTTTGCCAAGCCCTGAAAGGGTCAAAGCCTTTATGATCCACTGGTAACACACAGCCTCACTGACCCCAACAAATGTGAGCTAGTTTATGCATCTATTATCACTTCATGGACTTAGCAGAGCAGAAAAACTCCCTGTTACCGCCCACAAGATAAATCAGAGCAGAGTTTTTAAATATGTTTCTTCTTAAAAACAACAACAATTCAATCTCCGAAAGCTCAGGTTAAAACCCTTTTCTGCCCAGGCCTCAGAGCAGTAACCACCCTTTTCTCCCATCAGAAATAGTATTTAAGAACAGAGTACTTAAAGCTAAATAGCCCCGTGCATTCTCTCATGTCATCAGGTCATGCAACAAGAAGATGAAGCTTAACAAAGACACTGGTGCTGAAGTGGGCTACAGGAGAAGGGAAGAGAGAAATTATGGGGGCAGTAGCTGAGCCTGTGTCTCCAAAAAGAAACGGGCCAGAATCACAGAGTCAGAAGAGAAAAGATAACCTCAGTGATCAAGACCACATCTCTTTTCCAATTCATTGTGGGGTCCTGAACAATAAAATAAAAAAATCTATGCAAGAAAAGGTTTGAAAAATAGTAAAAAAACCAACTCCACTTTGCAAGTGCATGGATGTGATTTGTCCTCTCCATCTGCTTCCCAAGATCTGTTACAGCGGGGCTGTACTTGGCAAGTCCAGTCACATTTTACCGGGTCAGACGTCCTCATTAAGCATTCAATATTCTTTTCAAGGGAGCCAACAGGTGGGAAAGTTGCACCTCCCAGAATGGATCAATAGCATGCAAGGAATTTGGATGGATGCCACTTTTGGCATGAAATAACTGAAAGAGAATTGCTGAGCTACTAAAGCACGCTGATGCAGTGTCACGCGTAAAGGTCGTGCCTTCTGCTGCCTTCCCTGGTTTGCTTTTCTGTCCTTTTTCAACGTTATGCCACTGTTTTTCTTGTAACACCACTTGCTGACTGCCTACCTTGGGCAAGCTCTCCAGCACTCCTCTGACGCTTGGGGTGCAGTGGCCTTCCTCCCCATTCTTCTCTCCCTACGCACAGATGGCTACTCAAGAGAGTCAGTAGTCAAACCAACAAAGTTCTGTCCTTAACTCTTTGCTCTCTTGGCCTAAGGCAACTTGACACAGTCCATGCACAACCCCTCTCCACGAGGGGAGAGATTACTCCGAACCACAAGAGGTGGAACAAGTGTTAAGCTCACACTGAAGCAATACCGGAAAATTTCCATGCCATGTTAAATGAGAAAGGTCCTGTTATTTCCCTGCTTCAAGGTGAGGATCCTTAAGTACCATATGGTGAATGACAAATATTTGGTCGAGGAATAATTTGAGTCTTTTACTTTGGATGTAAATCTGACCTTTATAATGAACACCACTGTGCTAAAAAGGTTCTGCATAACCAAAGCACTGTACAGGCAACATCTGCTCTTCACAAGACCCGAGGGGTAGGAGAAAACGAAACAAACAACAAAACAAAATCGCAGTAAAGCAGTTGACCTAAATATGTTTTGCTCTGCGATATATACTTTTGCTGTCTGACTCACCACATTCTTCTTGACACTGTTTGTTAACAGAAGTATGCAATTTCTCTGACCTTTATGCTGAATGTTGCGACTAATTGTTATTGTTTAATAGTCTATACATCATTTGTCACACAGTGAACTGTAGATGCTGAAGACAGATGGACCACCAGATGGACTCTGGGAAGGATTGGTTAAAATGTCAGTGATAAGCTACCAAAATGAAATGCAGTAGACTGAAGAGACTGTTCAGCTGAAAAGCCTGTCTGCAGAAATCGGTTTCTATTATTCACGTTCATTTCAACCACACTGTTTTGACAGTCGCTGTTTTGAGACTTTTCAAAGCAACCGCAGTTTTATTATTTTTTTTTTTTCCCTTCCCCAAATGCCTGTTTGCTGATATACATCGGAAAAGAGACCTCAGCTTTTAAAGGTCAGCATATTTGTCATTGAGGAGCTTAACCGCCGTTACGTTCATCCATCAGATCCTCAAGTGCACCCACTCTGGGGTCAAGCAAGCAGCTGATGCACGTAATGAATGGCACTGACCACAATGAAGGGCAGCTTGCTTCTGGGCAACAGCCATGACTCCCTGACTCTGGCCAGCCATACGCCTTGGAATCCTATATATCACAGCTCAGTTGGGTCTACCCTGGAAAATATCAGTAAATAAATAGAAAGAAAAAAAATCTTCAGGGCAATTAGCATCTTTGAGACAAGGCATATACCTTCCACTAAATCGGCACCAGGGAGCAAGCTGAGATTGGGCAGGAAAGGTTCCAGGCAGAAGTTCTGCTGCAAAGCAGGAGCACACAAACTAGGGGGATTTGCCCATTTCCTTATTTCATATGGTCCCTCAACTGTTGTTGGATGGAAGAAGTTTTTTTTCTGCAGACCATAGGAAAAAAGCCATCATGTCTTGCAACCCTGGCTGGGATTCTTTACCACCACCACCATATGTGTGATCTGTGACTTCAAAAGGGATATTTTTATGGTCCCAAGCACGAACCAGTTGTTACCAGAGAAACACGAACATGTCGTTTTTACTGAGTTACTAGATATCTAAAAGCTACCATGAATATTGTCAAGTAAGTGAATCAGGAACCGAAAACAAATTATGGGAAATTTGAGCATTGAGAGTAATTCTCCATTTGGCTGTAATTTGAAACAATTCCCAGGGTTAAAAAACCACTTGTTGAAGAGCTTTTAACTTATTTTCTTCTTGCTTGACATTGGGTAATTTTTGAAATCAAAATTGGTTTCACTGAAAATGTTTTACAACCGGAAAAAAACAACCCACAAAACTCTGACATGTTTGTCATCTAACCTAATAAAGTTAAGGACAAAAAGAAAAAAACAACTCATGAAGCCATTTCAAAGCATGACAGTGAGGTGGGCTAACTTACGGTTAACTTATCTAGGGATGCACTGGTATTTCCCATCACTCAAGATGTCTAAGCATTTCCAAAAGACATGCTGCACCTATAAAAACAATAACAAGCTAGATAATGGGGCAAACTATGTTAGGCAGCAGTTTCAAGAAGATAGTCATAGCAACCACAATATTCCTTCTTGTTCAAAAGCACCATGAATCGATTTGACATTTTCTAGCAGCAAATGATAACATACAGGAGGATGTTACCCTCACACGTGTTCATAGTTCATCAAGATGATGGAGGGTTGCAAAAATACTAATGGAAGACCATGCAAAATCCAGCAATGTGAAGTATGTGCCACTCTATGTCCAAGTGTCTCAAAGCCCTAGAGGATGGAGGTAGATTCCTTGCCATCTAACCCAACTATGCCTCTCAGAACACCGGCATTCTCATTTTCCACACATTGCATTTACAGCATAAGCCTTTCTCCTCGAGTTTTGTGTCCCCAAGTTGTCATTGTGCATTTATGACATCGTCCATATCTAATTTACACCTTGTTACAGTCACCTCATATGGCAGGAATTTTTATTACCATCCAGGAACTAAACCAACCAAGATCAATCCCACCCACACCGGTAGTGCTTTCCAGCTCAGAGGCACAAAAATGAACCCAGGACAAAGGTTCAGACTCCCCAGCACATAAAATTAGACTCTCAAACAAAAGCCAGCAAAGGTACGTCCCACTGCTTTAAAGGTAACCAGGGAAGTTGACCCTGGGTTTACAACACCAGCCTCAACTCATTTGGTGACCATCAGAATGCAGTGGGGGTACGGTCCCAGCAGTCTTTACTCATCTGAAAAGCCACCTTGTAAAGTTCCCTGCTTCAACCTGCTCCTTTCCACTCCCAGACCTGCAGCAAACAAGCTGAGCAAACATTTTTGAGGGTGTTCCTTGTTCTGTTTTGCTTTGATTCTGTAACCCACCTTGAAGTCCAGACCCCTAAACAGCACAGGTGAAATGGCAGGTAACTTGGGACATGGGGCAAGAACTTCTTTTCTAGCCTTATATTAATATCACTCTAGTGGATACCTTTGAGTAGAGAAGTTTTTATTATGGTGACAAGAGTAGAAGGACACTATGGTTCTCCACACAGAGAAAAAAAAGCAACATGAAGCTGTCCATAAGAGATGTTCTGTAATAGTATCTTCATTTTTTTGTTTGCTATTACCAACATGACTTCAACCAACTCCTTATCTCCCCAACAGATTTTTTACAAAATTTGCTAACTATTAATATGCAAAATTTTCTCAGCAGACTGCCCGCTTTTCATTTGCTGTAGCTGGGGTGGATTCTTGCATTCTGATGCAGGGGGTTCTGCAGCAGGATAGATGGTACAGGCAAAAAAAAATCCAAGTACCAAGTTGAGCTACTCAAATTCATTCAGCAAATCAGGAGCAGTCACAAACAGAGCCAGTCTCAGTGGTCATCTTACAGTGCCCAAGCTGCCACGGCTGCAGAGCAAGACTAAATTGACCCCGCAGTGAAACACTTCACAGCATGTCACCAGTCCTGGTGGCTGGGCATGTGAACTGGCTGTGTCTGGTGTTGCAGAGAAGGAATCCTCGTCCTCCAAGCAGCCTACCTGGAAGCTAAGAGGGTGCCACAACCAGTTCTCTGCCCATCTAACCAGCTTTTCTGCAGAAGAAAATACAGGTGTACGCAAGAACACAGCACCGCTCGCTCTGCTGCCATCACAAAGCCATGAGACAGCCAAGGTGCCCTCAGTGACAAGATGAGGTGCCACCAATCACTGAGATACCTTCTCCCTTTCCACAGACTCCACACCCACTCCTGAGAACTGTGTCCCCAAGCCCACCCCACAGGCAAGCAGAGTATTGTTCTTAAACACAGACTGACACATTTCCCCTCCTATCCAGGTCCTCAGGATACTGCAGACAAGCCCTTATGGATTATAAGATGGCAGGTCCTTCAAATGCCACATCCTACCTCCCCACAGCTGCTTGCTGTGGAGCCTTCAGAAGTGTAAGAACCAGGGCAACCGAGGTGTGACTGCTGGGGAGGTTTGGCATTCCATTGGAAAGAAGATTTCTGCACCACAATGGGATGACCGAAGGCTACCGTTTGCTCGTTTTCCTTTTTTTTTAACTCATTATATCTTGTCTCTACCATGGCTATGAGCTCCAAGATTTAATTATCTGGTGTGCATAAGAAGCCCTTTCTTTTAATAGTTAAATCTGATACCTGAACTTATCATTGTTTATTTCTTTGTCCTCAGTATTGTGAGGAATAATCACCCTCTCCTATTCACCTCTTCGTCTCCTATTCACATTCTCTGAACACAATAACTGATCAATCCCTCAGATATCCATTACTTCCAAGTTAAACTGTCATTATTGCTCAGGGTGAAAGCATATTTTTTTGGTAGTTTCCTCATGTCAGAAACATTCGCAAGGATTTTTAATATCCTTTGAGAGATTGTCTCTGCATATATTTGTAATTCACACATTTTGACTTTTAATAAAAATAGCTAAACCATCCCATCTGCATAACAGCTACAGCCTGGTTTCAGCTCTCATTCATTATTAACAGATAGAACTCTAAGAAAAGTTTCTTACTTCTGCACATGTCTCTTCAGCTTTAAGGAAAAAACCCAACAAACTCTAAATGTCTGTCAGTTTCAAGGACAAAAGTTTAAGGTTTGTGTTCAAGAACTTTAATAGTCTCTTAAAAAGTTACTTCTAATAACTGCAAATATATGAAGATGTTTGTGGTCTCTTTCTTCTGCTTTGTGTCTTCATATATACTCAAACATCAGGAAAAGTTTATGTTAGGCTTCTGTTAGTCATACCCTGATTACTTACAACAATTGTCACTTCAATAATATCCAAGTGTTGGCAAATCCTTAGAGGACAGAAGCAGCTGCTATCTGCAACACAGGACATTCTCCCCATGCTTTTGTTTTTAAAGGTAGTACTAGAGCTGCAGTTCACACAGATCACCAGAGCTCTCCTGCTATCTCCAAAGCTGTGCCCTTTTCTAACCCGGGACATTTGGGCTACACAAGAGTCTTTAAAGAGACCCGAAACACCAGGGACAGTGTAATGAAGAAGGCTGATTTTGGGTTCTCTCCGGCACATGCGACAAGGAACTAAGAAATAACGTGGTTAGGTAATTCTGCAATAGCTGGGTCTCTATAAACATGATGAGGTTCCATTTTCAGCATGTCAACAACTGTCCACCCCACAGGTGACTTTGCTCAGAAGAGCTGACGGACGTAGTCACCCACAGACCATAAGACTGCCCACAACAGTTCATCATGGTCAGAGTTCTGCCTTCAGCAGCGGCCAAATGTGAGCTTGAAAAAATAGCAAATACACATGGACTGTTTATCAGAAGTGTTTTTATAGAACCTATAAAAAGACCTAGGATTTTTATTTGGATAAGTTGAAACACGAGCATGAGTTGCATACCAAATGAAGCCTAAAAAAACCCACTGATTTCTTACAGGGTCCTGCTGGTTTCAGCATCACAGCCATCAGGATAAAAAAAAGATCAAACACTCAACAACTGAGCACCTTCATCCAGCTCCAAACAAGGCTTATCAATTCAGCCGGAGGAGAGGAACTCATGGTGACTGTTCTGACAATGCATTTTACCCCATGAGAAAAAGCTGATGAGTAGAAATGACATTTCCTAGAAGTATTGATTTAAATATATTTTTTTAGGGGAAAAAAAATCCTTAGCCCTATGGGATATTAAGTCCAGGACCACCAGCACCTCTGACTACTGGAGTTTCATCTAGTTTCTAATTAACTACATGGCTCTGGCTGAGTCTGACTGGGAAACTAGGCCTGGTTTGCGTAGCCCAGTAACCATCCACTCATCCCACTAACTATTCTTGCAGGTTTTTTCTCTCTTCTGTCAGAACTCTGCTACTTGATACAGATAAGTAATAACTCAGAGAAAGGGAGGGCCCAGCTCCAGTTGCAGCTCAAGATGGACACAGGTTCAGCTCCATACTCGATGAATGCTCACGTGTGTACCAACTATAAACTCAGCAAGACATCCACAGGAGAGCTGAAAGCCCCAGGACTGTCTGGAGCACAGTCTGCAATGCCAAGGGCTTGACCTGTCCCTCAGGGCTGTCTTCCTAGAAACTGAGGTGGAGAAAAAGGGCAGAAAAGGAACTGAAGTTGGGAGA
Organism: Megaceryle torquata; assembly: GCA_024611175.1. Taxonomy (NCBI): domain Eukaryota; kingdom Metazoa; phylum Chordata; class Aves; order Coraciiformes; family Cerylidae; genus Megaceryle; species Megaceryle torquata. The sequence goes on along the minus strand of JANIJG010001789.1, from coordinate 15,036 downwards.
CATTCAGCGAGACAGAAAGCTTGTGAAGAAGAAAGAGCCCTCTTGGAGGGGAAATGCTCTGCCTTCCTCAGGGGCACCAGAATTTGAAATCAAATGTTCACAGACTGATCTGATGTCAACTTTCTGTCCACTGAAACGGGCACTTCATGTAACAACATCTGGAAGGAACTGAGCCTTGCAGGGCTCATCCAGCTTCTGTCCTAAGGCTGCTTTCTTCTGTGGCCTACCGGGAACCTATTCAGGTCCTGAGCCAAAGAGATACAGAGGTGAATCCTGGAGAAGCTCTAAGCTCCTCAAGCACACACTGCAGTCCAACACAAGGGTGTTTAGTATCTTTGGGGAACAGGCTCTTACTCTCATTAAGGGCTGCAATCATTTCCAAGCACGAGGGAGCTCTGTGCTTAGTTCACCTGCATGTTGATGCAGAACACAGACATTAGGTGTAAGGCAGCTAAAGGCAATTATTCTGATCATTAAAAATTCTAATCAGAATAACTTTGAATTTTGTATTATGCCGCAGTTAAAAGAGAGACACAAACACAGAACTCATCACCTTCCCCTTTTCAAGGAGACTTGTCTATTTTGAAGCACTAAATAATAACATTCATCTACTTTGTGCAATGCTTAAGGCACACAGGTTTTGTTCAGAAAAAAAAAGGTTTGATTACAAACAGGAAATCTGCAAAATGTGACAGCACTCTTGCAACGACACTGCCCTCTCTATAAGGTTAGGGAAGCAATTTCTCATATAAACAACCCATTTCAGCACAAAACAGCATTAGAGAGGAAGGAAAATGAGAGCCTTTGGCTTTCAACACACCCCTTTTCAGGTGTGTTTTCATAAATGTCTTGAATTATGGAACTGATTTACCCAACTGCACCCTTCCTTTTGTACTGTGGGTTGCTTTAGACTAAGCACCTGACACTGCTGCACACTGGGGAACATGGCTACAGTGCAGGAGGTGACCTCTGAAACCATCTATCTACCTGTGACAAAGAGGTTAAAAAAACCCCTGTTCTAGCTCTCAAGGGACAGAACACAAGGCAAAGCTTCCCACTCAAGTCCTGTCACGATGACCTCCATGGATTCAGAGGTCTGCACCTGATGAGAGGCTGACTTGTTCATGACAAGTTTCCTAGTACACAATTCCCATCGCTGTACCGTGGCAGGGTGGAGGGAGAGGGACATGCCCTGAACCTTGTTCCTCCCTCTTTCACGTATTGGATTGGAGAGGGAAAAGGGGAAGGGGGACAAGCAGTGCTCTTGCCCGCAACTGAGCTCAAGAGCTAGCATCTCATCTGATGGTTATCAAACAGATTCGAGTGTCACCTTCCCATACAGCCTTGAACTCCCCAGACACAGGCAGTTGCCGTCTCCTCTCTCATTTATGTTTTTCAGAGGCTTTTCTTTTACTGTATAAAAGGAATAAAATATCATACAAATTATCTCACTAAATCATTCTCTTTAAACATCTGCCTTCCTTCTCCTGTTTGTCTCTGACCTGCTGACAATCCCATTTACATCAGCACCTGACTGGAGCCCTTCTCCTCCATCAGCATTCATTAGCAGCTCCAAGAGCCTGGCACACAACAGGGGTTTTGCCTACTCTGCAGTTTGGGGATTTTCTCGTCAAAACCAGGAGCCGATAATGAGGAAAGAACACAAAACGTATACAGTTCCTGTCACCAGTGCTCTTGTTTACTTCAGCAAGCAGTAATGGGGAAATATTTTCACACGCCAGCCTTTCTCTTGCAGTCAGAGGCACTGTTTTCACCACTGCCTGCTGTTATCCCTCGCCCTCCCCACCCTGCAGCACACACACAGCAGGGTGCTCCGGGCAGGGAGTTTTAAGCAGCCTGGCCCTACACTTGTCTCAGCAGAGCCAGCTGCATGAAATAAGTTTGGCAGGACTCAGCCTCAAACAACCCCTCCAAGGACCAGGGTGAAAGAGTCATCCAGTGAAGATGAAAGGTAATTGTGCTGGAAGGCTCTATGTAAGTCAGGGTGTCTGAAAGGCAGAAGGATTACATAGATTTCTCTGTAATACACCTCTGTTTCTAGCCTGTGGCTCTGCTGCAGGAGCACAGAATTGTTATCACAGAATCATCGAGGCCGGAAAATACCTCCAAGATCATCAAGCCCAACCGTCCACAGACTGTCTGCTCTACTTGAAACATCTGCAAACTGGAAAACTTTCCCAAATGGAAATTTTCCCAAATCAAAATATTCAGTTTTCTTACCTAAGAAAGTAACACCCACGAGGGTGGCGATTGTTCCGCCTGTCCGTGCAGTTAGCTCTGCACCCACCCCAGCACCACAGGGAGCAACTAGGATTCCTTCAGGAAAATAGTAGGTGAAGGGATAGGATTCCTTCAGGAAAACAGAAGGTGAAGGGATAGGATTCCTTCAGGAAAACAGAAGGTGAAGGGATTCTGTAGAGCTGGTGCCTGGCTTCCCCACTTGTGACAGACCATCTTGCTTTCATACCTCAGCCTTCAGACAAAAGACTGTCTCAAGGCTACTCTGTGGCTTTACACAGCAAGGTCAGAGCAGCAAGGTCACTGTTTAACTGTCAGATCTTCACTGGAAAACCCTCTACTGTTAAACTGTCAAGTCAGGAGGTTAATCCCTGCCCCCAGTATGACCCAGCACGAGACAGCACCCAGCAGGTCCATGCCTGTGGAAGGATTACAGGTGAGCAGATCTCAATTTTACATTTAATACAGCAAAGCCTTGCACCCTTCAAGAGCATCCTAGCAAAATATCATTTGGTGTTTGACTCCCATTTGCCCACCCTGTGCACATTTAACACACTTCTTGCCATTTTCAAGCCCTCTATTCCACAAAAATGGGTTCCTTAGGGAGCTGGCTCTCAGCCCCTACCCTCTACTCCTCTATTTTTTATTTTCCTTGAATACATCACAGATGAAATTTAAGGAAGTTCCTTAATCAAATTGTTCTCAACACCAACCAGCTCCCCCCCAATATTCCTTTAAAATAATATTATTTACATTTCTTAGATTCATTCCAGCACACTAGAACTGGTTTCAAAAGTGACTATCAGGCTGAAAAATTCACCTTACTTGGTGCTCTCGGCACTGGTCCGGACAAGTGAGAGGTGCCTCAGCAGCAAGCATCCCAGGGTTCCTGGCATTAAACACTCCAGTTCACATCAGGGCAGATGAAAGGATTTAAAGGCTTAAATTCTCCTTTTTTTTTTACTCCTAATGAACTAACTTTAAATATTTAATGATTCTTAGAAAGCTTTGCAGTTGGTTTTCTTTTTTAAAGGTACTTCAGGAAAAAAAATCCCAAGTAATCCATTTCTTTGCTCTTTTCTAATCCATTTCTTTCTGTTTGTCTACCTAAGGAAGAGTTTGGATAAAGCTCATTTAGGGTCTAAGCATGACATTAGGTAGAATAAAAGTTTAAATCAGCACTGCCAAGTTGTTTAAATGGAATAATGAAAACAATATAACTGCATATTGTTTACTGGTAATGATGAAACAGGAAAAAATAAGTGAAACGATTTCATAGAAGCTATGAACAATGTTTTATTCTTGATTTCCCTGGTTACACCACATAGTATCAAAGACTTCATCACAGAATCACTAAGGTTGGAAAGGACCTCTAGGATCATCAATTGATGTAGCTGTATAGGACTGTTCATCACACACTGTCGAGCCCAGACACATCCTCTGATCCCTTCTCAAACCTAAGGAACAAACCGATGGACTGAAAGGTGATTCCTCCTTCCCTTCATTAAGGAATTATTGCACCTGCAGCCAGGGAAGTCACAATCTCACCCGAATCCTCGTGCAAAGATCCATCTCTACTTGTGATTTTAAGACTGGACCCATATCAGGTATCTCTGTTAAGGGAGAATACTTGGTAAGACAGGTGAAAATCCTGACACTAGTACATATAACGAGATGCTGGTGCCAGCACCAAACATGTACAGGGATTCCCTTGCTGCGCAGTATTTCTCCACAAGCTAAGTCATCAACGTGCATCATTCTAAATGCTACTGAAAACAGCAAGGGGGGAGCCTATATATAAGACACATTCATTTTTATGCAAGAGACTCATTTAAAAATAAAAGTATACAATAAAGTAAACTTGTATCCTGAAACTGATGCCCAAACTGCTCTTGGGCTGAAGCTCCTGTCAAACAGGATACCCCAGTAAGCCCAGGTCTTTCAGCTGCAAGATGCCTCACAGAAACCAACAGTGCAGCCTTTCTCCCAATTTGAAAAGGAATCCAAGCAGTAAAAAAAACCCGACTTGATAATATTAGATATTAAGTTGGAATAAAGAGTAAAACATGCTGCCAAAACTGCTGAGGAGTGCTCCTCAGAACGTACACATGCTCAGTGTGGAGAAGCTGCTTCCCTTCTGTCCAAGCCTTACACAAACCCAACAAGAAAGGAAACAGCCAATTCCCACCAGGCACTGAACCTGCCCAGCACCTCTGGAGCCACACCTGGTGTGAAAACACCAGACTCTGGCCACGGGGCAGCAAGACCCAGGTTCCAGCTAATGGAGGAAGCAGAAGGCAGCCAGAAATATCCACATCTGTCCCGCAGCAGATGCCCTGGCAGGGCAGGGGTCTAAGTGCTCTCCCTCCCGCTGGTGCTGCCCAGCGTGGCGTACGCCCTCCGCACACCGTGATGGATGGTCCCGTCCCAGTGCTGCAGCTGGGCCACTCCCGGGCTGGACAGGAGACAACATCTCACACAGTGCAAGTCAGCCTGTGCCCGATGCGTTACGCCACCAGAAAAACAGAGCAGATGGGCCAGAGCAGCTGCTTTGCAGCGCACACAGCACGGCTTTTAAGCTCCGTGCTCTTCAACCTTCCTCCTCTGCTTTCCAGGAAGCTTTGAGCTGTGCTGGATTCTAAGGGACCTTGAGAGCCAAGGCCCAGAACCTACACAAACTTTTCCCATTACCTGCCGCTCCATCTCGAGTCCAGCTCGGACAGAAAGAAGAATCAGGGTGAAGAAATACAATAGAAAGAGCACCCAGGCTTTGAAAGAAGCAGCACTCAGGAGGCACAGAGTATTTTCCTCACACAATTACTTGTCTTTCATTTTTTTTCTTCCTTTGAATAAAATTAATGATATGCACTCAGCCAGAGTAATTAAATTTCATTTAATAAAACATTTAGAGCTTCATTTTGATAGGGAAAGTAAAAAAAAAATATCTTGGGAAGAAAGAAACACCAGCGGTTTTCACAAAGGTAAAGTCACACAATAGCAGCTGAAGGTTTGTGGAAGCCCCACGTCAGCAGGAGCTCCAGACCCTCCCAACTCACACCCACCCTCTCCCACCGAGGTGGGGTGGCTGTCACCGACAGCACTCACGGGTCCATCTGCTGACAGACCCACAGCAAAGCTGCGCTCCCCAAAAGCAAGCTGCAAATGCAAAGACAAAGAAATTGTATGTCACAGATCATCAGCCAATCTAATTATTTGGCTGAGATGATCTAACAATCCAGCAGGAAAACATCATTTAATTAGGCCAGCACGAGCATTAGAAGCAGAACTAAATGAGAATTCAAACAAATGCTGTGTATGGGTATAACCTTTACATAACAAATGGCAATTTCAAGGTAATTTATCAAAATACTATCACCTACCTCAAAAAATAAAGGAAGAAAAAGTCAAGTTATACTCCAGGAATGCACTTTCTCCAGGGCCTAAGCCTGGAAAAACCCTCAAGAACTGAGGATTAGCGTTTAAGTCATCCCAAGAGCTCTTAGAGTCAAGCAAGAAGGAAGGGGCCAGAAAGGTTCAAGAAAGAAGGCAGCAGGAATCGAGCTCCTGCAACATTTCCTCTGCTTCACATCATATCCCCAGCTAAAAAGTGGGAAAGAAGGTGGCAAAAATCCGTCCAGATTCATTGAGCTGGTGGCCAACTTTGCCTCACAGGCTGTAGGTGATGCATTGTCACTCTAAATTGCAGGGAACTACAAGGTGTACAGATCCTTGACTTCTTCATTTTCAGCCTCAAACACCAGATTTTTCCCATAACTTCACTCTCTTGTGAGCTACAAAGCTGCCTCCTGAAAAAACAGACCTGTCCTTAACATTCCTTGGTAGCCCATCCCCAAGCCTTTCTGTAGTAGTCAGACTGAAGGGCATCCTCTGACCTCCACCTCCAAAGCTCTTTGTTTCCCTATTGCTGTGTCCCTGTCGTGTCCCCCCAACCATTTCTCAAGGTCAGATCTTACTCTGTAAGCAGTGCACAAATTAGCGACAACTTGGAAACACACCAAAAACTGGGGATTGAGTTCCCAGCAAAGTACCTTGCTCTGAGACAGAGCCAGGCCCTGAGATTACAGACAGTAATAGGTCACAGAGAAGCTGGCTGGACACTGGATGGAGGAGCTGCAAATGAAGCAGGGCACCTTGGGCTCAGTTCCCTTTAGCAGGGAATTTCCCTGTCCTCAGAGGAGTTACCATCGACTTACACTTGTGCAAAAGCAAATTGGATACTTCAGAGCTGTCAAGTTCCAACCATCAAAGATAACTGAGGTGCTCAGAAGCACCAGCATTTCCTATGTACAGTATCCAAGCAACCATTGAGGAACACAGACTGTGCTGCTTTTAATAAACAAAGATTTCAAAGGCAGGGAAGAAAAGGAGGATAAAAAGCTATCCGAGAGGCTCGACTCCCACTTGAGCATACTTCAGAGGAAATGACATAGCCAATCTGATGACACAGGATCAAAGTGTGAGGTACCCAAAGGAATACCTGAATTCACCAGATAAATGGGTGACAAGCTCCACAGCGTAAACACCCACAAAAACACAGAGGTAAGCAATCCCAGTTCATTGCTTCTTTACAGAGCAAAGTTCCATGTTCTATTCCCTGTGCGCCAGCATTACCAAGGTGGTGTTTTCTGGAAGCCAAACACCTTGAAGATTAGAATGCACTGACTCAACGTGGAAAAAACCCCACCAGTCTGAATCCACAGAGGTCAACTCCCTCCTTTCCACCACTGTGGGCCATGGCAGCAGGCACAGGACCAGCGCTCCTGGGCACAAGCTCCATTCTCAGACTCATTTGCATTGCTTTTACGTGTTCAGAAATTTCTACATGGATTATGGATATTTCACATTCATAGAAAACATGAACATTTTTATGGAGTGCAAAAATGAGCGTTGCTCATATTCAAGATACAAAAGGACTTGGTCATTCCCCTTAAATCACCCCCAGCTTTTAGTGTCAATGCTCATTTTGCACAACTGCAAATGGCTCAGCTGTCAGAGGAGCCAGGTAGAGTCACGATTTCATTTACCAATGATTTATTTCTAGCAAAGTACATAGAACTGATTTTAACCATATGGGTTTTGAATTCCAGTGGTGCAGCTATATAAATAAAGGAAAAGATCCTAATTCCTCTGACTAATGAAGAGGACAATCTTGTGTTTTAAGAACTATTGATAGTGTCTTACTTTCTCATATTTTTAAAGAGTTCAGACAATCAGGTCATTGAAGCAGATGGAGGCAAAGGCCACTACGTTAGGCTGGACTTGCCATCCATCATATCTGATGGCCCGCACAAAGCATTCAGCCCTGCATGAAGTGGAATTTCCTATCTTCTACCAAAATCAAACACACCTTCAAGTCCTCACATAGGTCTTAATGCACCAAACCAGACAGAAAAGTGCTGTGTCCTATCTTGGAGATAACAGGACTACATTAGACTTTGAACCATTTAAATTATCTAAGCACTTCACCCTGATCCCCTTAGTTCTAGCAACTTATAATTCACCCATTTCTCCCTCTTGTCCTTCAGTTTCCAAAGCATCAACTCTTTGGAACTTGTCATCAGTCAAATCTAAACACAGCTCAAAGACAATGTAAAATGCAATTCCTGGCCCAAAAGAACTTTCACTTTTGTGCCCCTTTTGCTCATCCAGGAAATTCAGTCCCCGGTCTCAGCTTTTGTTAGGATCACCGTTCCACAACCCAACCCCATGTCTCAACCGTTACGCTGCAGCACACCGTGCCTTCTTCAAACCCTCAAAACCACATTGTTTTTCTTACAAGCTCAGCAGTTTACTGGAGGAAATCAGTTTGTAATTACTCATTGTCTACTCTGCCAAAAGCTTATGGTGAAGACCTGGAAAAATTCCCAGCCCTGAAAACAAAACCATTTCCCTTAGAATAGAGCGGAACATTTGACACCGAGGCTCCTCATTTCCTCGAGTTTCACATTAAAAGGTGTCAGTTTGACACCATATGCAAAGCTGCTAGGTACCTAGATTGGAAGTTTGCACTTCTATTCCCCACAGGCACAAGAAGTACACACAAAGGTTAGAACAGATGGTGGGGAAGTCGGGAACCGTATGTTTTTATTTGGACACCTTCACACTAAGAAATGAAAGAAACCACCTTTCCTCTATCCCCTGATACCCCTCTTTGTTTCCTACGGTTTCAAGCTTGGCAGAGGAGAGAGTTCATTCGCTTTACTTCTCTGCTCTTCACCAAATAAACAGGTTCCAGCTCATGGGACAAGCAGAGCGAGCTCTATCCCTTCACTGCTGCTTTCCATCATCAGTGGGAGGATGGAAGGAGCAACCAGGGAGCTCCACAGTTACATGCAGTGCTGCATGAAACCCTCCAGCTGCAAACAGCTAAAGAGAGGAGCAGAGAAGTCAGGTTTTACCTGTTACCTCTGAGTTCTAATTGCCCAAACACCAATTTACAGAAAGGCCAAAAGGATACAGAAGCCTTCTACTGGGACAGCAATAGTGCAAATGAGTACTCACAGCACAAAATAAAATGTCTCGGTATTTTAAACAATTTCCCTTCATGCCCTACAGAACTTACAGATACCCTTGGCCACTAATTAGCTGTTTTATAAACATTCTTTCCTTCCTTCCCATTTCATCCCAGCAGAACATTCATCACTGTCCCCAAATTCTGTCTCCAGCAGGATGGATCGGGATGCTGGACAAGCATGCGGAATTGTGCTTGAGAAACGCCGCAACAGCAACAGTCTGTTTCCCAGCTAAAACCTAACCTTCTTAATGGCCAGAATGGGATTTCAACAGCAAAGCTTTTTGGAAGCATTTACCTCATCTTAATGCTGCAGGTAGAGAATTGTTTGGGATACAGGCAGTTTGCTGCTGCCCAAACAGTCTGTCAAGGGTTACAGACAACTAACTCCTGCTTCCTGGAGACCAGCAAGACATCAACTTCCCAACCTGTAGGTGGTTTAGTGGTGAATTCTGGAATTCCAGGGATGTCTGAATATACAAAACTGAGTTCTGGAGGCAGCTCTGCATTCTAGCTGGTTCTACAACACGTGAAGCCTTCCAGCAGACTAATTTCAGCTGGACAGGAGCCTCCATTCACCAGGAACAAAGCACCTGAAAGATGCTCTAAAGCCTAAGTTCAGCAGAGTACAGTGAAATCCAAGGAAAAGCACATCCCAAATCCTCACAACATGAGCAGTTGCCATGCTGGGGATTGCTGTGATGGTCCTCAAACTGGGGAAGGATTTCTTGTCTCTCTTTGCCATGGCTTCTAGGAAACCTTGTGTCTCCGACAGCAGTAACTGTGAATCGTGCGCATGCACTACAACCACAGGATGAAGACCAAAACAACCTGAAAGTCCCGAGATCTTTTAATCTTAACATAGTTCTGTCCTGAAGTTCAAATATCTCTAAAATTCACTTAATGATTCATTGATCACTGCTCTTTTGGTTTTTGCCATCTGAAGGAAGTACAACTTAATTACTCACATACTACTCATCACTAGCTGGAGGAAATCGATCACATTTTGGTGTTACTAAAGCAGGCGTAGCTGTGACATTTCATTCACAGTTGTATAGAAACAGACTTTGTGATCACGAGGACTTCCAAGTACAAGCCGGGTAAGTATCTTAAAAAACAGATGCTGAAAAAGGTGTACACATTTCTTAACCAGAAATAAATATCTGTATGAAAGCTTCTGCTTGCATTCAAGAATATTTTTGACTAGCTGAAACCCAAAGGGATCATTCACAATAGTTTCTGAGGATTTATTTCCCAGGCAAACTCATGGGTTTCAATTTTTCATTGCTGCCTTTTGACAAACTCAAGGTAAATTAAAGTATTTCCTCTGATGCATTAAGGTAGAATACGATTCTTTATGCTCCAGTTACTGGAAAGACCAGAGCAGTGGAAATAACCGAACTAAAAAATGCTATGAAATACATGGTTCCTTTAGCTCTGTAACCTGGGCAGCTTTTCCTAAATCTCTAGCTTCCAAAGCTCCTAAAATCTGGAGAAGAATAGAAGATGACGCTCAGAGAGGACTGTGTTTTGATAAGATGGGGAGCTATTCCCCCAAAGTCTTTTTGCAAGCTTAACTCTTTGTTGGACAAGCAAATTCTTAACGCCTACCTTAAGAAAATAGCTTATTGCACAGAAACCAAATAGACACCGAAGCCAAAAGCCACAAGAAATTGAAGATAAGATTATTTTTTTTAAGTACTTAGAAGAAGAGGTGCAATCCCTGCTGAACACCGGTCATGCCAACGGGCACGTTACAGCAGAAAGTGGATATTGGGCACTTCCTCCTCCCCCATTATTTCTGTCCTACGCAGCAACACCCATCAGAATTCCCCAGTCTGGTCTACATGTTTCAACAGTAACTGCTTTATCCTGAGTCACTATTTAAAGAGCATCTGTCTGGAAGAATACAGATCTGTAAATAACTCATTGTTCTTTCTTCAGCTACTGAGACACTTGGAAAAAAATTAACTGGAAGAAAGAAGAGCTGAAAAAAAAAAAAAAATCACTCCTCTGGGGAGTAAAGGGAAAGCAGAGTTTACACGGGACACAAAAGTAAGTATCAAGCAGGCAGGAAAACACTACATTTGGACTGAGATGATAAAACCTTCCTATCCCTCTTGAAAAGCTGCCTGTCAGTATTTAAGTGAGACAAGGATTTAGGGCATTTATTGATAACAAAGCTGAACACAAGCTGAGGGCTAACCCAGGCTGTAAGCTAATCAGGAGTACACAGCAAGGTTCACGCGAGCAAAGCCAGATGTGATTCTGGGCACCGCCACCACATCAAATCAGGCACACGAATCCTGATCCACATGACCCAGATCTGACAAGACTGACATCATCACATCATCCTAGACCCTGCTTCCCAACACAACAGCCAGGCAGAGGAAGGGATCCTAAAATTAACCACAGGTGAGTGAAGGGTTAATTTCTTCAAGTGGAACACAAAGGGACACACATCAGGAACTCACACCAAATAAAATACGTGTATTAAGTACTAGGATGTACTGTAAATGTATTAAGCACTAACATACACCACATGTGTAGGTGCAAACTAAATGTAGCAAGTGACTACAGGTATAAAATGCAGCTCAGCTCAGGCTCTCAAGGAACTGGGCAGGTTTCTGCTGTGCTAGGAGAACGCTGACAGGCAGATGAAAGACATGTGCATTTCCCACCATAGAGTATGGTACCTCAGTTGCCATGAGGGAAGATTAAGTGCACTAAATACGTACTGTTGGACCACAGGAAGACTGAAAAGCAACAAAACAAGACCACGTAAATTAATTATTTAGAATAGAATAACAACCACCAGGGGAAAAGAAATATTTAAACATAAATAGGGCTAATGAAATGAGAACAAATAAGTATTTCAAAGATCAGGTAAAATTTTGAAAGCAGTAAAAATACAGTCTCTGAGGAAGCAGCTGAAATAGTCACCGTGGTCTTACTGAACTAGGCTAAAAAAGACTCAGAAACACAAACTGACAAAATAATTCTCTCACTGGATATTCCAGGAGATTCTTCCTACCTTTAACACCCCTCAGTGCTTCACTGGGCTTATGAATAAGTACCACAAGAAGTCTCAACCTTAAAACCTACGGATGAAATACAAAGAAAATTAATCACTTGAAAAATGGACATTGATTCTTGGTATGTAACTGTGGGTGACTTAAAAAGAAATTATATTTTACATTGCTTTTAGCCATGTCATTTCCAAAGTATGTGGCATAAACAAGGTTCTCCAAAGACTACACATCTATTTGCTGATGATTTGCATCCATGCTTAAAGTTGTTAAAAAATAACTCCAAATGAAGCTGCAAAACAACCCAACCATTTCTCAGGCATCAGTCACCCAAGGAGCATTTGTTACTGCTCTTTCCCAAACAGTATCAAGTCAGAGCAGCCAACAGCTGCAGCTCCTAATACACCCTACGCAATCAAGAGGAACAGAGGGAATCCATTTATTTTAAGAAATTAAATCTCTCTCTAGATGCTGATATATTAAGCACTATATAAAAGTATAGAGCATTACTATAGTTTCAAAAACATTATATACAGTGAAAAGCTGCAGGAACTCTGACAAAATCTTTACCAATACAAGAAGCTGAGACCTGCAATATGCAGAGCAAGTTGGTGGCATCATAATTCAAAAAGCATTTAATAATTACTGGCTTCTTGTAAGTAGATTGCACATTTATTTATTTATTTTTTACCATGCAATAGCATTTTTTTTCCCTTTTGTAATGCAGGAAACAGAGCTAGAGGCATAAAATGCCTTCCTGAGAGTGCTTGACCCAGCCTGCAGTAAACCAAAGATGGACTGAGAAACAGCAGTGCTCCTGCTGCTGGCCATAACAAAAAGGTCAAGGTCAGAAAAGGAATGAAAATTCCTGTTGGCAATTGGAAGGAACACACAGTGAAGTCGCTGCAGACTAGAGCGGGTCGGAACATACTGCTCATTTCAAGCCACACTGTTCCCAAGCCTGTTGTGAAAGGAAAAACTCTTCACACACAACAGTCTTTTAGAGACCAGAGGTATGGCTTTGAGTCCCTAAAAATCACTAACCACACAGAGCTCAATCTTCCACGCACCTCCAAGTCAAAAAAAAAATCCCAGAGTGACAGTCCTGACCATTACATCTCAGGCTGCCCAAACACCTTTTCATCACTACTAACTCCTCTCATCCACACAAATGTCTTTTTTTTAAAACACAGGGAAAATATATTGCTCTTGGGGTTCCCCTTATGCTATCCTTGTCATTTATACCTCATCATTTCCATTACAGCTGCTTAAAAAAAATATCTGTGCTACAAAGCCAAAGGAAACCCTACATCTTCACTTAAACTAGTGCTCCACATTTTCAATGAACGTGTATCACTGTTGAAATAATGTACGCAGGAGTTCGACTTGCAGGGGGAAGGGGATCTCTTCATCCTTAATGAACAAAGCTCTAAGGCTCCAATCGAAACTGGGACTTGTGCTCATTTCTATCAACTGCTTCAGCTCGGCTGTTGTTGTTCCTAACGGGCAATAATACCTAAAATGTTGTTAGGAAATGTGAATTGTGCTGCATTCACAGTTGCTTGCTTAAAAGTAAATTTTCCTTCGTTGTAAGGGTCCAGTGTGATGATTTGGTAGTCACTGCTGAGGATGGAATGCATATTGCTGCTATGAAATGGGAGCTAATCAGCTTTAAGGAAAAGATTCATGGTGAGATAATTCAAGTATTTTCCTGTCCTGGCCAACTAAAGAAGTTTCATTTAGCTATAATGATCAAAAGAAGCACTTGAAAAAGATTTTTAAACCAAATGAACTTGGGAAAAAGCTGCTTCTCAGAAGTTCATGTAAATTCTTTCATCTGTGAGGTTCAGAGCAACCTCTGGGTCAATCACTTTGCAGTAATTTTTAGAAATATAAATGCTTTAATTAAGCAAATTTTAAATAAAAAAAGGAGCTAGAAATTGTTGGCTTTAATGTATCGGTACATCTGTGCTTTTCAGCAGTTGAGAGAGGAAAAAAGTGTGCTAATCTCAAGAGTCAAAATGGGAGGGCTGTTATAGCCTCAAAATTCCTGCAGGACTCTGCACAAATTAATCAGCTTTGAAAATGCTGCCACATGGTGTTAGCATAACCAGCTAACCTGATGGGAGCAGATACTCTGATCTGAGGTGATTGAATCAGTCCTGGTGATGGTTATCTAAGGTAATGTTTTCAAGGGGTGGTGTGTTAGCCCTGATTGGACATTGATGGGCAATCAATCCCCTAATGGCATACATAGCTCACGTTTAGTCAGTGATAGGGATGATCCGTGGTGGACCAAGAGGTAAGTCTTGGATCTTTTAAGTGAGTGCTTGCTGGGGTAAATGAAGCCAGCAAGAAACAGTACTGTAAAGTATACAACTCGTTCCTCTTTACAACTGCTTTTTTTTTTTCTTGAAAAGATGAATATGTGAGTACTGTTCTGCCTTGATTTTTTTTTTTTTTTTTTTTTTTTTTTTTTTTTTTTTTTTTTTTTTTTTTTTTTCTTGCTAGACTGTCTGAAAAACCCCCCTTCTCAATTCTCCTGCCCCACAAACTGGCAAAGGTCCTGGGATAATGGTGGTGGATGTTTGAATCCAAAGCATTAGTGTAGTGCTAGAAGCAGAAGTTCAGAGAGATAATCGGGTAACCAGGCTGCTCTTCCCGTGGTGTTTGTGAGAAGATCGAGCAGAGATGTGGGTGAATGTGTTCTTGTGAAACAATCTTCTTTGTTGCTCCTCTCCTCCTGAAGTGCAGAGGCAGCCTTTGCTAGATACTGGGATATGTAAGTAGCATGGGCTCTTGGTCACAAATATTCACAGCCAACTGTGCTATGTGCCTTCAGTTGTTCATGGAAATGCGATATTGCAGGCAGTGGAGCGAATATTTGGACCTCTGCTGTGTCATCCCTGCAATGAGGAGCCAGATCATCCTGTTTTACGGTCCTATTTGATTCGGTGTTAGTGAATGGCATCATCAGGAACATAATAGACTGGGTCTTCTCAGAATCTGTAATGGTGCTGCAGGAATGCATAACCCAGGAGCTCCGGGGAAGTGTAAAAGGCATCCTTTCCTGTTCTGTTCATATGTGCCTAAATCACATTCCCTGACTGGAATATCCTTCAGATCCATCCTGCTTCCTTTGGCTTATTTAAGGGCTCCTTGAAGCTTCTAAATGTCGATACCAGTGTCAGCAGTCAGCATCAATTTACTTCAGAT
>JANIJG010001788.1:0-21230 GCA_024611175.1 Megaceryle torquata | reverse complement strand
TCACCAGCCTGTCCAGGTCTGGCTGAATGGCAGCACAGCTCTGGTGTGCCAGTCACTCCTCCCAGTTCTGTATCATCTCTGTGTCATTTGTGAGCCCCTATGTGCTCTTACCCCCTCCCAGCCCTGTCTGCTGGAAAAGTCTCCAGCAATGGAGGCACAGCCACATGCAGGGACATCACGGTGCCAAGCAACACACAAAGCTCCACGCATCTTACCGTTCCCAGAAGGCACTGAGACTCCTGAATAGCACCGTAGCATCCCAGGAAGCCCACGAACATCATGACAGCTCCGACCGCGATCAGGATGTAGATTCCTGCAAGGGAGAGCCAGAGGCAGATGTGTTACCACAGAGCTTCCTACGGCAGCACCCTGGTACCTGGCCAGACATGCTGGGTCCCCCGGGCGGCTAATTATGGGTGTGTAGAATTTAGGAGATCATGGAATCATGAAATGTTTTGGGTTGGATGGGACTTTTAAAGGTCATCTAGTTCAACCCAGATAGGAGCAGAGGTGGTGGCAGACACAGAACAACACAAGTCATGTCTCAAGTGTTGGAAGGTTTAACACTGAGACTTTAAAGACCCCATCATCCCCAAAATGAGAGGAAAGGCAGAGAGCTCAAGCAGCAGCAGGCAGAGGATGCCAAGGTGGTTCATTAACACTATTAAGCCATAGTGTGGCAACTCCTGTGGCACCCACACCACTTTAAATGTTTAAGCAGAGGAGATGAAAATGATCAGTTAGGCTGTTTTTCAAAATAAACAACGAGGCACGAGATTTATTTACATTAAACATCATACAAATATTTATTCAGCTATTTTAAAGACAGGTGAGCCCCAAAACTAAAGGAAAAGCACTGCTTAAGCATCTAATTTCTTATACTCTGGCTTTTGTTTGTTAGAGGTTCTACAGAGAGGAACACTTTCTTTACTTCAACTTATTAAATCTGCACAGCAAACTTGCTTTGTGACTAGTTCAAAATTTGGAATCTAGGGGTTAAAGAGTCTCAGAAAATAGAGGAATCAGAGTTTATTCTTCCAGGAATGAGCTCAAGGCTAAGGTCTGGGTCTGCTGCTGCTGCCAGTAATCACCATCGTTTCACCAACCATGAGGCTGATGAGACCACGGTGATGAATCACCAAATGCTACAGCTCAGCTGAATTTGTTTCTTTTTCCAGAAGCACACCTTCCTCCTACTGTATCCCATGCATTCAGTACATTTTTGGTTAACTAATACTCTCAGGCATTGTAGTTCCACTATTCTGCAAGTGAACCCTACCTCCCATTCAAAAGCAATTCAGCACGTGCAAAAAAGACCCCAAATAAACAATTACAAATGAGGCAATGCTGCAGTTACCATTTTTAACCAACAGTGGTTAAAAAATCAGGATGAGAATAAAGGTACACGGGGCCTCCCAGAGGTAACAGCAACAGCGTGAATCTTGCCAGTGCTTGGGAGACACATCCCTTCAATGAAATGTTTTCTTTTGCTTCGAGACAAAATGTTTTTCTAGTTATTAATCAGTCTGTCAACTCCCCTTTAGGAACAGCACTAATGTATAAACAGAGCACAAGATTAAAACTGCTTGTACATGCCTGTCATGTTTAATGTTTTTCTTATCTTCGTAGCTTTTAAACAATCTCCCGATAACCAAAGTGCAAAATCCAAAGGGCGCACACCGAGCGCGGAGCTGAGCCAAGCGACACCCTCCTCTACAACAGAGATACATATTAACAGTCTCAACTGCTTGAAAATCCCCCTGACAAACGTGTCCAACTTATGAAATAAGTCAACTTTGGCTCCTGCTTCTTCGCTCTTGACAACAAAGGTCACCAGCACCCCAACAAGGCAAGTGCTGAAGCAAAGGCCAACACAAAGGCTCCTGCTATATATATAGGCTGGGCGGGAGGAAGCCAGCTGCAGGGAGCACAATGGAGCTCACCGACCCTGCAGGAAACCCCTCGTCACAAAACCTGATGGCATCTGCAGCCGGCGACACCAACATCCTCACGGCAACGCTGCCGGCAAGACAGGGAAAAAAAGTTTGAGTTGCATCTCCTGCTGTGTATCAAAGGGGCTTCAGCAGCACCTGAGAGCCACAGAATCCCAAAAGGCAATTGGGTGGTTAAAGCTCCCTGACAAGAGACAGGACACGTTGCTTGAAGGTGTGATGAGAGTGAGAACAAGCAAAAGAATCATAAATTTTTTTTTTGTTTGGAAGAGACCTTTAAGATCGAGTCCAGCTGTTGACCCAGCACTGCCAGGGCACCACTAAACCATGTTCCCCAGCACCACATCTCCACGGCTTTGAAACCCCTCCAGGGATGGGGACTCCACCACTGCCCTGGGCAGCCTGGGCCAGCCTTAGACAACCCTTGAGGGGAAGAAATTTCTCCTAATATCCAACCTAAACCTCCCCCAGCTCAACTTGAGGCAATTTTCTCTTGTCCTATCTCTTGTTCCTTGGGAGAAGAGACTGACCCCACCTGGCTCCAGCCTCCTGTCAGGGAGTTGTCAAGACCCTCCTTTTCTCCAGGCTGCTCCTCACCAGACTTGTTCTCTAGACCCTTCCCTAGCCCTGTTGCCCTTCTCTGGACACGTCCCAGCCCCTCAAGGTCCTTCTTGGAGTGAGGGGCCCAAAACTGAAGCCAGGATTTGAGGTGCAGCCTCACCCATGCCCAGTACAGGGTAATGATCAGTCCCAGTCCTGCTGGGACAAGGGAAACACCCCAAGAGAGTTTCTTGAAAAAGGACAGGCCAGCAGTTAAAGTTTTGTGTCCTTGCCTGAAGTGGAATTAGGTGACTTTATCCTAATGGCTGGAAATGACGTGAAGTGGAGCGATGGTGGCAGCTGGGCAGAGAGCCAGCATAGTGAGCAGTGGGCTGGGGTGTGTGCGGGGCAGAGGGGCCCCAAAGGGGCCAGGGGTGATGGGAAGGCATGAACACATCCTGTGAAACGAAGGCTGTCTGCTGGATGCCTGCCAAGCTCCAGAGGGACTGATGGAGATTTTCAGATGCTACATTAACTGCTGTTTCAAGAACAACATTCCAGTAGTGGTCTCTCAAATAAAAGTCTGATTGTTGTCACCAGATTCTGCTAATGCCTCAGAACCAGCCCTCACCACTCCCGCTTGTACCCGTGATGCTGCTGGTTAAGGTTTTCAACACAAACTGCATCAGGCTTTTCCACCTTAGAGCCTTGAGTGGCTCTACTGGAGGGTCTTTATCACAAGCTCCTCTGGAAAAATCAACTTGGCTCATCTGTGCAGTTTCTGACTTCTCACATTAGGTCAGTAGAGAGAAGACAGCTGGTCTGGGGGCAAGTCATTTCAACATCCAAGAAGTCACCATTTGTGCTCATCACCCCAGTAGATGAGTAACAGGCAGATACAGCACATCTGGAGACCAAGCAGCATGATGTTGCAGGAACTCCATGACCAGGTCACTCCCATGGAGGGACAGAAGATTTTATTCTCAAATTCTTTAAAATAAACACTGGAGGCAACTTCCAAACTGAACAAATATAGCCAGCAGATTACAGCATTATAGAGCAACCTGGGTTGAATGGGACCTCAAAAGATCTTCTGGTCCAACCTTTTGTGAGAAAGGAAACCCAGATGAGACTATCCAGCTCCTGGTCCAGTTATATCTTGAAAACCTCCAGTGATAGGGATGCTGCCATGGCCCTGCGGAGGTTGTTCCAGTGAATGATTGTTCTTACTGTAAGAAAAATGTGCTTATGTTGTAATCATCAGGGAAACATAAGAGCTACTGGTGGCTATGAAGGTTTTGCTCTGAAATCCAGGAGATAAAATCTCAGTGAGAACCTCAATGGTGGAGGAGACAAAGAGGGAACAGCGATGTTTGCTATTTTATAGAAACCTTTGGAGGCCTCTATACTTGTTTCTTGCTGGGATTTGTGCAGCTTTGAAAAAACAAAGCAAACGGGACCTGCTGAACACCAAACGCAGACAGGCTGCAAGGCCCTCAGATAGACAAGTGAAGTCCCAGCTTTCTGCTTCTCTTCCCGCTCTTCCTTCACCAACTCCTTGCCAGAGCCAGTGCTGCTGTAAAGTGAGCGAATAGCAGGAGGTGAGGGAGGGGAGGGAGTAAGATGTGCCCCACCCATAGGTTCTTGACCAGAGCACAGCAGATGCAGCCAGCCAAGCTGGGGAGAGGGCAGCGATGGCTGGCCTGAGCTCACAAAACCACAAAAAACCCTGGAAGACTTTTGGGATGAAGGCCACACTTCATTCCCAGGGACAAACAAGTGGCCGCCATGAAGCCACCTTCCATTACCAAGGGCCAGAGCATCACAGCCTGCTGGGAGGCAGTGGAACAAGACTCCGCTCTGGAGTTTACTTATAAAGCAGCACAGAATATTTAATGTGACAAGAGCATCTTGTATGATGAATGCTGGGTCGTTTCTCCACAGAAATGCCACACTCAAGGCTGCAAAAGCAAACGAAAGCAAGTGAAGTGCCCAGCCACATGCTCTGGGTGGTGTTTGTTTTCCAACATCCACACTTCACCTCGGGGGCTGGGGGGGGGGGGGGTTGTCTCTGCCTCCAGACCGGGTGCCAGGCAGCTGGGGGGCCGTTTCACAGCAATCACAGCCCAGACGGGAACGACCAAGCCCTCTTCCCAGAAAGCAGCCTGACCCATCTTAGCTTTCATTCCTGGCAAGGATGACAGCCAGCATGGTTTTGGGCTCCGTGTCTGTGAGCAAGACACCTGTCATCCCCAGCCTGAATAGCACATTATCCTCCTTGAAGTCAGAGGAGACTCCCCCCAGCACAAGCCTCCTCACTATATAAGCATCGGAGACAGGATTAACTCCTGCCTTGCCTGGGCCAGCAGCATTATTTGCTCCTTCAGGGCTCCACCTAAACCTGCACCATTCTGGCCAAGCAAGGCATCTGCCTTTGAGATGCCACCTCCCAGCTCATTTGTACTGCATCTTTCTCAGGGGTTTTAAAACAAGAAACAGTTTGTCATAAGCAAAAAATAAACCCAGAGAGGTATATAAAGCAACCTGCAGTGCCCATGGTCATGCTGCTCCCACCAGCAGTGGAGGCAGACAACCCTGGGAACAGCCGCAGCTGCAGCAACAGGCGGAGCAAGCAAATCATTTGTAGGTGTCCATGGTACCAACGAGCCTCCAAATCCTTGTGAAAGTGACAGGGTGACTTCTAACCCCACAGCACAGTCCTCTGGAAAGGCAGCAGCAAAGCAAGGTTAGGAAAGTGGCCATGTGGAACCAGCCATGAGACCCTTATCTTGGAGGTGGGGAAGTCACAGGAGGATTCGCAGAGCCAAGAAGTGTCACTATTGCCTGGACTCCTCCATCTCCTTTTGAGATGAAGCCTTCAAACAGAAAGCATTAGGGAAGATGACCAACTGACCTTAGCTTCACCTCGTTACAGAGGCTCTGGGTCTTGTCTGAACTCAAAGCAGCAACTGTGATGTGATCTGTTCACAAGAGCATCAGGATGGGACACATTGGAAAAAGCAGCAGCAACAGACCAAACATCACCCTCCCTTCCCTGACTCAACCAGAGCAGGTGCTGCTTTGGGATGCAGGGACCTCCTAAGGTTTTAGCCACATGAAAAGCCCCTGAAGATCAGGCCCAGAGGTCTGATGGTGAGAACTTCTCTCTGGATGGTGCTAG
Organism: Megaceryle torquata; assembly: GCA_024611175.1. Classification (NCBI taxonomy): domain Eukaryota; kingdom Metazoa; phylum Chordata; class Aves; order Coraciiformes; family Cerylidae; genus Megaceryle; species Megaceryle torquata. The sequence continues at coordinate 15,557 of JANIJG010001788.1, read as the reverse complement.
GTGGAAAAGGAAAAAAACCCCACAGCTCAGAGGCCATCTTAGCTCCCAGCTCACGCAGATGATACCTCCATGGAGGGCTCTCTGCCTCTGGGTCAGGTAGGAAGCAGGATACTTAGTTCTGGGAGCAGGCAGGGGAGAAGAAAAGGCACCATTCAAAGTCCGCACTGGCTCTGGCATTAAAGCAGCAGAGCTGCTGACTGCAGGGTTGTAAAACCCACGTCCTGTCCTGCTGAGAAGTAGAAAAACAAGCCAAAAAACCAACAGACTTAAAAAAAAAAAAAAGGACATGGTGAATAAACAAATGAAAAGAACTAACGAGCACAGCAGAGTCCCTCTGAAACCAGCAGGGAGGGGGCCAGCTCCGGCCAGCCCTCCTCCTGTGCCTCATCATCTCCACTAGAGATGCTGTGCAGCTCCAGGCATGGACATTCCCGGGCAGCCTCCTACCTCTCCCCCTATCTCCACCCCCTCCCGGCAGCTTTAACTCGTTAAGCTAATGGAAGCCAGTCTCTTCCCCCAGGTCACCATGGCAATGTTTCCAAAGGGGAAAAAAAAAAAAAAAAAAAAAAAAAAAAAAAAAAAAAAGAAACAAACCCCCAGCATCACACCAGGAAGCCTGGGCAGCTCTCCAAGCAGTGCCTGCCCTCCCTGCGGGACGTGCTTTAGAAAGGGGCTGAGAGCAGAGGGAAGAGAGATTTTTGTGCTTATTCTTTCGACAGGGTCTGGGAGAGATGATCCACATCCAGGAGTTTTGCAAGCCCTGGAGGGAGGGAGGATGGGCTGTGGTGCCTACCCTGCCGTGGCTCCTGGTCTGGACATGCTGAACATCAACAGGGCTTGCCACCACCCCTGCTGCAGGGAAGGGTGGGACAATCAGTCAGTGGTGGGAAGGAGACTCCTTGCTATGCCACATCACGGAGCCTGTGAGAACACCCTCTCCATACCAAGAAGTCCTGACCATGACATGCTTCCTTGTGACTTGGAGACAAGAGACAGGCAGGGAGCGGAAAGTCCCGGATGGTGGTGGGAAAGGGGTGGCTGTGCCAGCCAGCAAGGAAGGGTCTCCTGGACATTTTTCTCCAGCTACCCAGTGGCACTGGCCCCACAAAAGCAACACCACTTTCTTGAAAGTGGGTTGGAGAAAGGGGGTGGAAAAAGAGAGGGTTTCTTGAAAGATGACAACTGGGAAGCCCCTTCGTTCCCCTCCACTCCCTTTCCCAAGAAAAACATTGCTGCTCCACAGCTCCTAATGACTTCCAGATGGAGCAACAGCGTCACAAAGCATGGAGAGCTCTCCCAGCTCACACGGGGAGATGAAAGGCTGCACGTGCTGCCCTTGTCTGCAAGAACAAGACAAGAAGGAAGCCAAGGACACACCTCTGTCAGGGAAGCAAAGGGGAGGTGGAGAAAACCCCAAAAAAGATCTTTGCGTGCACACATGGCTGACAGTGGTGCAGCACAGGAGACCCCGGCTGGAACACGGTCCATCCTCTGCTGCCCCAGCCTACAGCACCTCTGGATATCTCTACGTGCCCAGGGGTCTCACCCACTGACAGAGCCCAGATCCCACTCTGGAGGGTTTCTTGTGAGCTCTGCACACCTGAACACGTGGCAGGTTTTCAAAGGAAAATGGTCAAAGTGATGGGTTGAAACAGCTCTGAAGAGCAAGAAACCACCTTGGGCACAGCTCCCTGGTGGCAGAGCCAATGGGAAGGGGCAAAGGAAGAACACAACTACATTATTTGTAGACAGATTTGAACCCAAAAGACCCTGATGCCACCAATTTATGGCCTTAAATCATAACCAATTTTAGTCTGCAGAGCAAATGAATCATGGGAGTTGGTCACAATGAAGGCAGACTGAGTGGCAACTGAATACAAGTTGCTTTTTTAACAGAAATTTAATTATACAATAAGAATACAAAACAAAAAGGAGTGTTTGGATTGTCAGATATATGGGGTAAGCCAGATAGTTGGAGGGAAGCTCTGACAAAGTGCTTTGACTCAAAACTACTATTTTAAAAAGAATTCCAGTATAACTGAAGGAGTCAATCTGAAAATGATTACAGGAAAATGTACAACCAGCAAATATCAGTGTTTTGTTTTTTTTTTCTTTAAGGGATTAAATAATAAACTACTGGCAAACCACTGACACATGGAGCCTTGAAGAAATAGAGCACAAATGGGTGAGAGAAGAGCCCTGGGCTGAACTAGGAATCTGCTGCACTTCCCGCCAAAACCAAAGGTTGTTTTTCACTAGTGTTTATTTCACGGCCCCACAGAACAGGGCTCTTGGGCTCTTCTCCAGCCCTTTCATAGAAGCACAAAATGGTTTGCGTTGAAAGGGACCTTTTGGGCTCATCCAGTCCAACCCCCCTGCACTGAGCAGGGACATCTGCAACCAGAGCAGGTTGCTCAGAGCCCCATCCAACCTCACCTGGAATGGCTCCAGGGATGGGGCAGCAACCACCTCCCTGGGCAACCTGGGCCAGGCTCTCACCACCCTACCTGAAAAAAAGTATTTCTTCCTTCTCTCTGGTCTGAATCTCCCCTCTTTTAGTTTAAGCCCATCACCCCTTGTCCTGTCACAACAGGCCCTGCTGAAAAGTCTGTCCCCATCTTTCTGATAGGCCCCTTGAAGTCCTGAAAGGCCACAAGAAGGTCTCCCCAGAACAAAAGATTTGCTGTTGAGTCTAATCCCACAATATACAGATGTTGCCACAACCTTTGAAAGATGCCTAATATTTCTAGAGGGATGGGGACAAGGATGGGAGCACAAAGCCCAAGAACTACCCCCATCGCTCACAGCGGATCCACCCTCGCTGTAGCACTGCTGGCTTCCAAAGCCTTTGCAACACACCAGAGCTCAACGCAACTCCTCCTGCCACAAAAACCTCTCTGAAGTTCTGGACATCACTGTCTTTTGTCCAAGGCAGTTCTGAAAAGGCAAATTAAGAACAAAGCTGCTGTTATGGAGAGAAAGCATAGTTCCACTATGACCACTCAGCCAACACATGACGCACCAGGATGATCTGCACTGTTGGCTGCATCTGGGACCTGCTCTTTGGCGAGAATGGTCAAAGCATCCTCATGTGCTGTAGGGACAGCGGGCAGGCCCTGGGGAAGCTCGGGCATCCCCTACCCAGCTATGGACAGCTGCTCAGAGGTTCCCCCTCTCTCCTGAGGCCAGCGTGGCCTCACAACAGAACTTCCCAAACTGCTGAGGACACCCACAGAAGCTCACCAGCAATGGGTGACGCACTGGCTGCAAGGACAACTGTGCAGATGCAACTGCAGCTCAACCTGGGCACGTATTCATTTGTGAGAAAGACTTCAAGGCACCCTTGTGCTTTCTGGCCCAGTTCTTCCAGTCTGTGTGAAAAGCAGCTTGAACTCATTACCCCAGATTGCATTTGCAGGAGCAGGATGGTGCAGAGAGCCTGCAATCACCCAGTTAGAGAGCCTGCATCCCATGAGCTGGGCTCCAAGCAGCTCATCACCTTAGCACTGTCCCGAAGCCACTGCTGCCCCTGACTGCCCTCTGCTTGTCCCCCACAGGCTTTGCTACTTGAGCTGTTTACAAGCTGGATCCACAGTCATCAGCCTGGTTGCCCAGGGTGGGAGGCCAAAAAAACCAACAAAACAAAAAACCACCACAAAAACCCACTTACAAACCCTGTTGCCTTACTATCAGGGAAACGATACCCTGCAGGATGGTGGCAGTGGCTGCAGTGGCCAAATTTAACCTGCCTGTCCCAAACCTTTCACACCTCCCAAGGACCTCCAATGCCAGTGTGCTCCAGGGATAAGACACTGCCCAGCAGAAGATTTACCAATAAACCACAAGAAAAACTAACCAGAAGGAAATCCAACCCCCTCCTTACCCCCAAAACTACCCAGAGAACCACACCCCAGCTCAGCAGGATGCCTTCGTCCCTCGCGGCTGGCCCCATTCCCAGGGCCGAGCTAATCAGAGCTGTGGGTCGTGTCACCCCGTCACTTGCTGTGAGCAGCTGGAGGCACATTTCCTATTTTGGACCTGGCAGGCGAGAGCAAAGTTGAGACCATCCGGCTGCTGCGCTCTGCTCCAGGCTGGGCAGCTTCCCGGGGAGGGTGGGAGCAGGGACCAGTGCCCAGCATGCTCCAGTATGCAGGCAAGGGGGGAAATGGGAAATCCAGGTGAAGGCATTTCAGGCAAACAAGAGCTGAAGCTTTTGTCCTCACCCTGCTTGAAAGCACTGCACCCACAGTGGCCATCTCTGGGCATCAAGTAACCAAAGCCTTGAAGGACACGTTATCTTCTTTTGCCCCATCCCAGTGGGATGGTAGTGCAGAAAGTCCGGTCTCACTTGCCTCTTCAAGATCCATAGGGACACTTAAAACCAGTGACACCACAGCACCAATTTACTGTGGAGATCAGACTGCTCTAGTTTGTACAGTTATCTGCAGAGATAGACCAGTTCAGCCTTTTCCCATGGCTCTCATAACTCACTGAATCACAGTTCTGTTGGCTTGTTTTGTTTTTTAAATACTTTATGAATAGAGTCAAAAAACATTTAAGTAGTAGTTAACCAGTTGTTAGCATCCAACTTATCAATGCCTCTAGCTATCTGGAAGGACGTTTTCTGACCTGCTATCAACACCTTGCCCAGCCTTAGACATGGAGAGTGCTTCAGATGCAGTGGCAAGAAATGGAAGGGCAAGAAACAATTTCATTTTTCAACTACAAATAAAGCAAATAAATGCCATAAACCTAGCTCAGAGCAAAGCATTTTCCTTTGCAGCCATGAGAACACCAAGGAACGGTGCTCTAGCTATCCCCACCCTGGTACTGCTTGGTCTTTCCAGCGCTGAAGCAGTTAACTTGCCAGAGCACTGGGTCCACAGCCAAAATGAAGGTGCCAAAAGCCAAAACTGCAACAAGTGGTCATAGAGTCCAGTGGTTTGTGAGCCACACTGAGGAAAAGCCCACGAACAAGAGCTTGTTTAACAACCTCCTGAGCCAGCCTACAAGACAACTCATTGGATGCAGAGCCAAAGTGCCAGAGGAACCCCAACCCCAGGAGCGAGTTCCTGATGGGCAGGAGATGGGAGCGGTGGCTTGTGCCCATGGCAGGTACAAGAGTGGGTGCTGCCGTGGTCCCGTCCGGTTGCAGGGCAAGCAGGGAGCAAGGACAACTCCTCTCCTCCTGCAGCAGGCTGAAGGCAGATAAGCATCTTGCCTAGGACCCCAGTAGCTGCCCTGCTCTCCACATGCTTCTCCTCCTCCTCCCACCCGCTCTCCATTGCCATCAAATCCCACTCGCTGCCTGGCTGCATGGATTATTTGACCTCTCCTGTAACACAGACACTCTGAGAAAAGAGCCTTTGGCAAAACAGCTCCAACTCTGGGGCAGAGGAAAGGACGCAGTGGGAAACCAGGAGATCCCAAAGCGCCGCTTTCCCACTCTCCCTCCTCACTAAGTACAAACCCCATGGTGCCAGTTTTCCTTCTCCCACAGTTTTTATTGCTTCCCCCTGTCCTGCAGCACCACAGCAAAGCCTGGCCAGCCTTGAAAAGCCTCCTGACAGATCCCAAGACCAGCATCCTGTGCCAGACACCAAAAAGTGGATTGCAAGGGGGGGAAAAAAAAAATAAATCAACAAACCAAAACCAGCTCTGGAGGCCAACCCCAGAGAAGTTCCTGCTCCCGAAGAAGGAACATCATGTGCATGTGTATGTTGGATGCCAGAGGAAAAAAAGGAGGGAGTATCAGTTGGGGGGTGGGGGCGATCGGAAAAAAATTAAAAAGCAAAAAGAAATCCCAGCCTTCAGACTCCAGAGGGCTGGCTGGGAGAGGCAGCAGCTGAAAGAAATGCTCTGCTGTTATTACTGCATGGAAATTACAGCTACCAGAAGGAATCCAGGCTGATCTGCTGCTGAATTTAACTTTAAAAAGACAGACAGTCTCAAATCATGGGCGTCAGAAAGCTGGAGCAGTGGTGGGACCTGCAGGCCATTCCCCATCGCCTTCTGAATAGCCAAGGCTGAGGACAAAGGCAAAATAAAAAGGAGTGAAAGAGCAAAAGCTGCCCAAGACGTGGGAGGGGAGGACTTGGCCCCCATGCTCTAGGACCCCCAGGTTTGGGAGGAAATGTGTTAACTAGGGAGACATAAGTTGTTGGCCCCCAGAAGGAAGGGGATGATTGGACTGGTTCCTGGAAAGAGTATAACTTCCTCAGAGTTCCATTTTCTCTTCTTTAAAATGGAAATCTGCAAAGGGAAGATGATGCTGTAAATGCAGCTCTGGGTGGGAGACAGCAAGAGGGGAAAACCCACTGCTACTTAGAGTGGGAACATCTACTGTAACCTGGCACAGCCAGGGAGCAGGCTCAGGCGTGCTGTTCTGTGGGCATGCAGGGAAAAGCAAAGGAAAACCCTTTCCAGAAGGTAATTTCAGCTACAGGTAAGAACAGGACATAGGATCAGACGGGTCCTTGCCCCAGCCCAGCAGCTTGCACTCCAAGCTGGCCCCTGCTTGGCTGTCAGCCCCTCTCATAAGCTGCTCCCTGATGTCTGCAAAGGATCATTGGATAATAGGGTAAAAACAGGGGCTTCCATCTTCCAGCAAGCCAGCGTGCTGTCAAATTAATAGAAATCCTGCTAAGCTTAACCGTAACACTCACAGGCTCCACCTGCCCCTCCTGGAGAACATGAGTCATGAGCTTGCCGAGCTTCATTTTCCACTGCCAGCCACTCCGACGGCTGCTTTTACATCCCTTTGGATAGGAAATGAGACACGCTTCCAAAGAATCCCCCCATTTCCAAACGTGGGAAATGAACGGCACCAGAGCAAACTCGCTGTGCCGCCGCACGGCTTCTTGCGCTTTTAGCTGCTGGGAGTTTGGATTCTGTGCTTGGGCCACTGCCAACATTTTGGGGCCACAGCCAACATCGTGTGAACGCTTTGATTGGCACGGTGGGGAATATTTTGGGGACCATGGGGGGAGGGCGGAGCAAGAGGTATTTATAGTCCAACCTCCTTGCTGCTCACCCAGAGCTTTCCGTAGTTCACACCCACGCAGTGATGCCAGCGTCCCCAGATCTACTCACCCACGTAGAAGGTGTTGGGGGCCTGCTTGTCCCCCAGCTGCAGGTAGAGGATATTCGTTGTCTGTGAGTCATGCCGAAGCCACAGGGCCACTCCCAGGATGATGCCTCCAGCCAGCTGAGGAGAGAGCAGAGGGAGGCAGTGTTACCCACTGCTCCAGCTGCCCTGGAGCCACAGGCTTCAGGCAGGAGCAGAGGGCTCACTTTTCATCTTTCTGCAGATTCTTATTTACTCCTTTCACGTACAATGTCCCTTCACATACAGTGTCCTTTCATTTACAACGTCCTCCCTACTCATCATCCCCCCTCACAACGTGCTTTGTGCCCTCCATCACACAAGCTGCTGGGGATTTTCCTCTGCTCATTTCTGCAAAGCTAAGCCCAGAGATTTTTACAGGGCTGCCACCAAAGCTGTGGCAAAAATCACATAATTTGTGAAAAACTCAGAGGGCAAGCTGACCTTGGGGCTTTTCCACTTCCTGAAGTGCCTCCAGCTCCCTGGAGAGGGAGGGAAGATTTTTCAAGCCTGTCCCCAGTTTGCCAGCAAAACAATCAGCTTTTAAATCTTCTCCCATAGCAACCAATGCAACTTCCCTGCTGGCACGGTCCCTCATCCCTCTCTCACTTGGGAGAGCCTGAGGTTCTCCAAACATTGCCTATGAAGAAAAGTCAGGAAAGCGAGTCCATGCTCAAATCCCACTCCAAATAAGGCAGCTTGGAGCTTGACAGAAAGTTACCCAAATCCAGCCTGGCATAGTTGGTTCATTGTCCGAGAGCATAACGAAGCCCATGTTTATCCTCTCAGGAGGCAGGGAATGTCCTCAAATTAATCAGTATCACTCAAAGTAAAAGTCTTTGGGTGGCTCCCAAGGGAGAAGAGATCCCAGGGAAGATTTGGGTTTCTGTGCTGGCTGGGATAAGTAAAGAAAAGGCTACAGCCCTTTTTGGTTTAGTTTTCCCCCGTGTGTAAACATTAACCTGCCCTGGGATGCTGCTCTCTGTGCCCAACAGCACCCACCCTAGCACCCCTGCTGTCCACAGCAGGGCTGGGGTGACACCAGTGTGAGGAGGAGCTGCTGCTCTCCAATCAAACTTGCTCTAAAACACCCAACGCATGACCAAAAGCAGGCTGCAAGCTACCCTCAAAATCTTTCCTAAATCATTTGGGAGCACCAGGCAAAAAGACAGAGCCCTTTCCAACTCATCACACCCACCCTGGCAGGGTGAGGTCTGCCTATAGCAGCCAGCTGAACCATCTCCAGACGTTCCCAGTTTCAGCCCAAACGTGCCCCAGGAACACCCCACGTCCCCACTGTGCCACCCCACTCCATTTGCTTTTCTAACAGCACAGAGGACCTCTGAATGGAAGTTTTAATCCGACAGCATCTGGATTACTTAAGAGAAAACAACATTCGCTTACTAATGAAAACAGGATTTAGGCTACGATGAGTAACGTTTTCCATGAAAACCATACATTCTTCCACTACCAAGAAATGCAGAACATAATGAAGGCATCTTCCCTCCAAAAGAAAAGACGACAAGAGGGAGACAACCTCATTAGCTCGCCACAGCAACTCTGTCTTCCACTACAGCTTGCTTGGAATAATCTCATTTTTAACACTTAACAACTTGTTGCAGATACAAGCTCAGTATTTTCATCCCTCCCCATCCCACAGCTGTTGCTGTTTGAGAGCCAGAAGAACTCCAACCACCGACAGCACCATCACGCTGGTCTCCAGGCTCTGGAGTGCTCAGCACAGCTCACCACTTATATTTTTGGGGACCGCTCTAATGAAAGCAATAATCTAAAAGCTGCAACTTCAGCAACACCAGCGCTGCATCGCTCTCAGATCTGCTCTCCACAAGCCAACCTCCCCAGGCAGCCCTTCTCTCCCCAGCACAAAGGTGCTGGCAGAGGTGGAGGCCACTGAAATGAGCAACTGCTGAGACCTGGAGATTACTTTCCAGCATTTTAAGCACCACTACCTTTCTTGGCTACTTTTACTTTCCTCTGCTCTGGAGTGTTTTGAGCTCTCATTCTGCTGCTGTCCCCTAGCAGCACTTTTATATGCTTTTGTTTAAATAAACAATGATAATAAACAATTCCCACAGACATACCCTCCAAAAACCCAAAAGAAAACAACCTCTCAATGGAAATAACACCTCCTCTATCTTCCCTACCCCTTCAAAAAATCCACCACAAGCCCAGAAGGGCACCCAGTCCATGGCAGGGTGTCCTCCAGCATCGCCAGTGCTCCCGGGACAGGCTGGGCCCTGGAGTTCACATCCCAAGGAGCCGGCTGGCACAGCAGAGGTGGCCTGGCCAGCTCTGGCACTTCCTCTTCATTGCTGTTTTCCAGCTTCCAGAGATTTATTGCTTCTTCCACAGACAGACAGACTCTTCCAGCTGGATCCTGCCCACCAAAGGCTTGCTTTCCACAGGGAACACAGCGGGGGTTAGGTCCCACTGGATGCTGCCTGTGGGAGGGAAGAGGCAGCCCCCCATGCCCCTGAGAGGCAGTGGGGTGGTACCTCAGACAATGGGGTATCACTGCCTGAGCACCATGATGATGGCGGGTGCTCAGCCCTGGTTTGCTGCCCCATCTACTGTGTGTGGTGTGGGGCTCCCTCTTGGATGGAGCTCTGTTGACTGACATAATATTTGCCCTAAAATTTCCCAGAGCCATCTGTGGGGCAAGGAAACAAGCCTGTCTTTCACATCTTTGTCTCTCCTCCCCTCCTCAAGAAACTCCCATAATTTGGGGGTGCAAGAAACAGCCACTGCCCCTTTAATGGGGGGCACCCCATATCCAAGCTGCCCCCACTTCTGCCTGCTGCTCCCCAGACACTCGCACACACCAGGACGTGCATCACAACCTCCCCCCCAGGTCCCTTCCGCTGCCCCCAGCCCTTTTCCTTCTGCTCCCTTCTCCCCACCCCCCATCTGAAATAGGTTTCCTGGCAGGGAGGAGGAGGAGAAGGAAGAAGTCCTGGCTACAGGGCAGCTTTCAGGGCATGTAAAAGCAAAGCAGACATCCTGCGGCTCAAGCCGGCCGAGGAGGGAAGCAGAGGTGCCATCAGTTTCACAATGCTGTATTTTTAGCAGCTCTGCTTCCCGCAGCCATGGCTGGTCGTGCTGCTGGGACACTGCTTCCCACCCCACACCTCTCACCAGCTCCAGGGCCAGGACAAGCTTCTGCCTTGCTGCAAAAATGCCACCAGCTGAGCCAGTGTCACAATGCCTCTGAAATACCACAGTTAGGTTCAAGAAGCAGGATGCTGCCAAGAAAGTTCAACGGATTTTAGCTGGTTTATGTTTCAGGTAGATAGAGAATTTTACGAGGCTTTCACACTGCACAGGCTTGTGGCTTCCCTTTTACACTGCCTGGAGGATGAGCAATTTGGGTTGGATGGCACCTAGACCCCCTCAGGGAGCCCAGACAGGGCTCCCCACAGCTCCTCTCCAGCATCACCTGCAAAGCAGCAGCCAAGATGGAGTAAAAACAAATCCCTCTCCTTTAAGGTGTGGGGAAGCAGGGCACAGAAGGATGAAACATCTTGCCAAAGGTAAAGCATCACACCACACGAGAAGCCCATCACACAGCCAGGAATAAATTGCTTATTTGGGATCGAACCCAGCATATTTGCCAATCTCTAGGTAGCGCAGCAGACACCCTGTTCTCCAACACGTGCAGTGTAAATGATGAAACATCACCCAGTTGCCACACCCAGCATGAGTGTAGGAAAAAAACCCGAGGAGCTAGAGATACATAACACGATGGAAATTACCTTTGTAAGGGCAATACAAGCCCTTACAATTCCCCACCAAGATGGGTGCTGGGACCTAGCAGATTCTGCACAACCATCTCAAGGACTGAGGCGGGCAGGAAAGGAGCACATGATGTGTATGAGCATGGCTGCACCCTGCACCTTGCTTCCTGGAAAGCAGAAGTTGATTTTCTTTTCTACTGCATATAAATGGGCTTTGCGGAAGCGCTGAAAGGGCTTGGGGTGCAGCTGTGGGCTGAGAGATGAACAGCAGCCCACAAACCCAAATCCTTCTCTGGAGAGATTCCAAACCTGCCCAGATACTGAGATCCTAGGCCCCCTGCTCGGGGTGACCCTACTGTAGCAGGGGGGTTGGACCAGATCATCTCCAGAGGTCCCATCCAACCTCTAACACTGCGGGATTCTGTGAACTTGGGGCCTTCGGTTTGACACTGCAGTGGTCTCTGTGTTACAACAGTGGGACTTCACGCCAAAAATTCACTTAAAATTTTGAGGTGAGAAGCACCTGTGGTGCTTGTTGGGGTGGGCTGTGGGATGTCCTGGAGCACCAACACATCAGGCCCCCTGCAGGATTTTTTTCATGGGGGTTATGCGTAAGCAGGGGGAAATGATTTAAACCAGACTGGCACAGCTGCAATTTGACAGCCACACAGCATCAAAGCTTCTCTGCCAAGCTCTCAACCACAGTGACCAAGACAACTCTTCTTGGACCACAGCCAACAAATTTCCGCTGCCATCATACTTGATGGCCAGCAAAGGTCAGGCTGAAAGTTTGCAGACAAGGCCTGGCCTGCCCAGGAGTGGCAGAGAGGGTGCTTGGGAGGAGCCCTGTGCTCACAGGCAGGAGGAGGAGGAGGACAGCCTGTAGCCCCTGCTCCGCTCTCAGTGGCACAGACACCATCACCTTCCAGCAGCAGCGACTATTAATAGAGCTGCTGGACAGGGCAAAATTCTCCATTGGTGCCTATAGTTACCAGCCCACAACACTACAGGGCTCTTCAAAATAAACTCCAGAGGAACACTCCCCGAGGAGCAGCACGCCAGAGGCTAAATAAAGCTGGATGGACAGGAGTGGAACAGGAATCCGGCACCAAAATCCAGGAGCAGGGTCCTCAGGGAGCACTGAGCCCGCAGGCTGCTCCCTGCTGCCAACAGACGTATGTATACATTGACATCTACCAGCAGCTTTTAATCACCCTCAGCGGAAGGTAAAACAATTTCAGATATTGCTTTAAAATTAATTTGGCCCCTTACATAATTATTTAACTACAACAGTAATACAGCAAAAGGCACTTGCACAGCACAGGATCAAACTGTTTCCCAAGGCGTCATACGTGGGTTAATGCTCTAGCAGGAGATAAGCCTTATGGTGTTTGATGGAAGAATAACCTCATGAAGGCAGAGCAAGCCTCCCTCCAGCCACCACCACTGCTGCTCTGTCCATGCCACTGCAGCCCAGCCCATGAACTGAAACTGGGTACCCCGCAGGGCGCCAGGCTCTTCAAAAGACCTGCTTAAATAACCTCCTGCATGCAGAGACTTCAGAAGAGGTTTTGTAGGTAATGGTAGGACAGTGTTCCCTTGACAGAGAGCCCACAAACACATCTCAAAGAGCCACCAGCAGCAAAACCTGGGTCTAGGTACTATGCCTGCTAAGAAAACCTCTCCCTTGCCCTTCAAAGACAGGCATTGAAAAGCTGCAGGGTCAAACACGCTTGCTGTGTACTTCCACACCATCCCAGGATACCCAACCCAAAGGCGGTGGCAGGAGATGCTGGGCCAGCATTGCATCCCTGCTGCTCGCGAGGCTCTTGGCGACTCCCAGGGAGAGCGATAAGCTCTGCAGCCTGCCAGCCACTATCACTGACAGCATCTCAGCAGCGCCTGGAACACAATGCAAAGCTGTTTTGTGAGCCCAGGAACATATTTCAAGTCCTTGCTTCAGAGCCACGCACCACAAGAACCACCAGCTCCTCCAGTCCCTGCCCAAATCAATGAACAGTGATACCCAGCTACCCTCCTCATCGCACAGAGAGGGTTATGAGGCATTCAGCAGAATTGTCACTGTGTGACCATCACCACCAGAGCCAGCTGTCACCTTATTCCACCATCACCTCTCATCACCAAGCCAAATAACTGTGCACACTCTGTGGACTCCAGGGGACAGCCAACAGGTTTTCCAGTGTTGCACAAGAAAATACTTGACTGCTCCATCCCTACCCCTTCCTTTCTGATCACCACAGTTGAGACAGACTTTTATTTCCACCTTCCCTCTTCTCTTGCCCTTCCTCCTCTTCACACCCCAACTGTACCACATGCCCTCAACACAAGCAAGAGGAAAGAGCTATGCAGTGCCTGGAAAATGGCATTAGGAGAAAGCTCTTCCTTTTAATTAGACACCTCTCTGGTAGGGCAGTCAGCGGTGCTCTAGGCCTGGAAGACTGCCACAGGCTGTATTAGCTAATAAGCTGGGCGATCCTTCTCCAAACAAGCCAATTCTCCTTGGTTATGTTTAATTACATTTAATTACATACAAAATAGCTCTCTGGTTTCCTTCGGCCTCTCCAGGGACTCTTTGCAGCGGTGGTCAGTTCAGCCCCGCGCACTGAGCTCTATCGGATTCAGGTAATTCAGGACAGCAGTTAAAGTCCGGCCATCTACTGAGAGTAGGATGGAGAAGCAGCTCATCCTGCCACATGCTCAGCCCTGCTCTGGGCTGACGAGTGAGCTGGGACTGCCCAAGACACCACTAACAGGGACCACCAAGGCTCCCTCTTGCAGGGCAGGAAAGGGCAAGCATCACTTCACCACTGCCAACCACAAGGTTTCAGGACAGGTTTGCAGCACAGAAAACCTTTTGTCCCACCAGCCCTGCATTTTACTAACTGGGTGAGCTCCCCAAGAGCTGTCCATGGGTGGCCTCCTCCACTGCTTCAGTCAGCTGATGCTGCTGTGAAACACATGGGGACCCTTTCTGTCCCAAAATAGGCACCTGTACATGTGGTCTATGCAGCAGCTACTACTCCCTCCTTGAGAGCCACCCTGGACTGAGTAAACCTGGCATCTTCTCAAAAAAGCATGCGCACAAAGGAAAAAACACCCCAAAAAATAAAATCAAACTGAAACACCTTCCACAGAGAGGGCTGCCAAAGGGCCGTGGGGATTTGGCAGCGGGGACTGGTTTTCAACACAGCAGCTTTGTGAAACTCCTCCTGACCTGCCAGGGGAAGGAAGGGGGAGGAACCCAGAGGGGTATCAGTTTATTTATACTCCAGCAGAAAAGCACAGATAACTTTTAAAAGTTATCAGAGTTTCTCAGTTAACACCACCATTAAGGCTGAGAATTGCTTCCTCTCGGGCACAGGAGCAAGCTCCCGCACAGCGTGACATGGAGCCTGCCAAACTTTGGGCTCTGCCTCCTCCTCATTTTCATAACTGGTGCCCAACCTCAGTTGAGTACAAGGTGAACAAGCAAATGAGAAGCAAATGAGCATGAGGAGCCCAGTTGCACAACAACCAGCTGGCAAGGCCACAGGGCTGTGAGCAGCCTGTCTTGCACCTCCCTGGGGTCAGAGCTGGAGTGCCAACACAGCAAGGGTGCTCAGAACCATGTCCAGCCTTTACATGCCACCTCGTGAAAAGGGCCTTTGCGCTTCAGTGGTGACCAAGACACGTGTCCCCACTGGGGACACGAGGTTGGCTGCTAACCACATTCGCATGGTGGTAAACCTAAAACTCTCCTTGACTACTGCTTTAAAAAACAGTACAAAAGGGCCTGGAAACTGTAAAACCCAGATCAACCACCCTTCAGCTGGCCAGCCGCACAGAAGGCATCGTTAATTCTAATGAAGCCCAGGCTCCCCATCCACACAAGAGGTGGTCTGAGGGGACTGGCCATGGGCAAGCCCAGTGCTGGAAGTGTTCTGGGAGCCAGCAGGTCCCAGCTCACAGACACCCCCCCTTTAGAGGAGCTGGGGTATCTCCCACCCAAAAGCTCATAGGGAACAGGCGCCGGGCTCCCTCCGAGGGGTAGAGTAAGGCACCAAAATTCCCAACAGGGAAATTAAATGGATGGGCTATTCCTCTTGGGAGCAAAACTGCCCATTTATAAAAGGCAAGACGTTTTGCAAACACGCACTGGGGCAAGTGAGCAAGTTTGCTCAGGAGTGGTGGCTGCAGAGAGCCCCTGGCATCCTTCCTCCCGCCCAGGAGACCCTTCCTCCCTCACATCCACACCCGGCGGCTTCGGCGACAAGAATGGCAGGAAACTGAGACCGCAAGGAAAGAAAAACCCTGGGATAAGCACGATTAAGTCGGAAGGAACAACACTTCAGAGAGCTTACCCGCCTCCGTCCTGACATTTTAAGGGTGGAGGAAGAAGTTAAAAAAACAAAACAAAACCGACAACCCAGGATCGTCCTGCATTCGTCTTGCAGCTGGCAACCCATCGGGTATCAATTAACATCGGTGTCGTCAGAGCTCATCTCTCTCGGTCAGCCCAGTACCCAGAGGCAAGGCGAAGAGGCCCGAAAACAGGCCGGATTTGACGGCGCTCACTCCCACGCAGCAGTTAAATCCTACGCCAAAGCTCCACCAAACCTACCCCCCCCAAGCTCCCCCCCAGCGACCCCCACAACCCGCCCCCCCACCCCAGCCCCCCACCCACGCACACAACCCAC
>JANIJG010001786.1:4677-72972 GCA_024611175.1 Megaceryle torquata | reverse complement strand
ATATAAGATAGTATTACAATATGTAAAAACCAAGATACATGTTGAACATAAAAATAAAATTTATTAGGAAAAAGAAAGAAAATTAAAAAGCTTCCACATGCATTTAAAAATATTTATGATAATTCCCTCTTCCTCATTATTCCCCATCTAAGTGATCCCTAGCTAAGTCCTGTTTTCTAGCTGCTTTTGTGAACTAATTGAAAGAGAAATGGGGACTTAAATATCTGTGATCTATTAAAAGTTAAACTTCTTAGCCTGAATGTCAGAAAGAAGGAAATCCTTGAAAACATCTATGCTTGAACCTTGAAACATCAGGTAAATTTGGTGAATTTGAAGAAACAAAAAGAATCTTGTCCTTGAAGCCAGTAGGCTGGAGTTTATCTGTGTATGGGTGGAATAGGTTCTCTTCTTTGTAGAGGGTAATTTCTGTTATGTTTTACTAGAAAAGCAATAGTTGTTTCTCTGACTCCTTCATTCTTGAAATACAACAGATTTGCTTATTATTGTTTGCTTTTCTTTCAACAGAACATATATTTAGTCTGATTTGCAATTCATAAACATCATATTAACTGAATAAAGATGTATTCAGGTTAACTATCAGTGGTTTAAATCTTTATGAACTAGAGTTTACATTTTGTCAGCTACAAATTTATTCTGTAACATTTATAATTTTTATCATAAAAGGATTAAAAATCTGATATTATATTGAAAAAATGGACAAAAGTAATTTCATTTTATATTCAGCTATTCCAATCAAAAATTGCAGTAGTCTAGATAATTAGAAATTTAGTTGTCTCTGCCATTTGAGTTTGAAAGACCTAAATTCAGATTCATATTCACTGCCTTTCCAGCTGACATAGAAATGATAGCTGCTTGCAGCTATATCACTTTGCTTCTGTTCTTTTTATACATCAAGACGGTAACAAATCTCAATTCCTGACTCAGTCTAGACAGTTGATCAAAATCATCAGAGTGCAGACCTTGAAAACTACCAGCAATAAACTGTCTTGCTCTTGACTAAGGATAAAATCATGGCAAAATTCATACTGAACTTTTCTTTATGCACTCTGCATATTTTTTGTTAATGCCATGTGAAATAGAAAAAAGTGTTTTGAAACAAATTTAAACAAACAAACAAACAAAAAAACCCCAAAACAACTTATTTGCTGGAAATAATGACACATTATTATACAGTCTAGCCTAATAGTCACTCTGATCTAGAGAGGACAGAGTAACTTGGGGATCAAAGCCTCAGTATGTACAGTCACACTGTTAACCATCTGTCCAGCCCAAGCACATTATTTTCACTTGTGCCATGAATCTGTTCCTGTACCTTCACGTTCCTTGACCATGTAGCCTGGCCTTGATGGACATTTTTACCTCTTCGTTCTCTTCTTCTCATCCCCGTCTTCATATTTTATGCTGAAAAATATAATGTTTCCTTTTAGCATTGATAATCACAGTCTATATTTTAAAACAATTTCCTTCTGCCTTCACAGGAATCTGTCTTCTGAGCCACTGTGCAGCTTTATCTCACTGCTTTTTTTTGTTCACTTTAATTTCAAAATTTTTTGCCCTTGGGCAAAAGGTACATCTTGAATTACTTAAAACAGGTTATGCAGCAGGATTCTGTCTGTAAAATCAGTAGACAAGATTTAGTTCACTTGAAAAATGGTTGTGTGACTCAACCCAAATTGTTATCATACTGAACAGAGTCCACAGTTGCTTATTTTTCAAATGTCGTTTCATAAATAGTAAAATTAAAAAGGAATACAAACCATTTAGGCTGATTCTATATTTCCCCTTATATTCTCCTGCTTCTGCATCCAGGCAGCTCAACCCTGTTTCAATCTTTCCTCTTTAACTGTTTGGCCTAAATAGACTCTAATGCATTTAATTAGCATATACATGTTTATCTTTATGAATCTTAGCCTGGAATGAAGCCCAAGAACTTTTATCTGACTATAATGGTCTGACTTTTAAGGTTCACCCAGGTGCATAAGCATTTCATACATGGCTAGGGAGAAATAAAATACTTCCTTGTCCCAGTGCTGTCACTTTCACACACACTGGCCTCAGAGTTGTTAATAAGGCCATTCAACATCACCACTATACATAGAGCTTCTAAAGTCAATACCCAAGCAACCATTCAGCAGAGCTGTAATTTACCTTCCAACACCACTAAACTGCCTTTACCAGCTCTTTGAATGCCTAATGCTTGAAAAGTGTGGTGCATTACAATGTAAAAAAATAAGATTGAAGGCAAAATCCTGAGATAATAATTACAGTAGTTTCAAAGAAACCGCAGACATCTATAACAGTCCTTTACCTTTACTAAAAAATGTGGTCTTTCTGTTTTGAAATCATACTTCCAAATATATCTAAAGAACCTCAGAACTTAGGAATGGCGTCTGAATGGCATACCAAATGTCTTATCTAGCCTGGTATCCTGTCTCAGAAAATGCCCAAAAATGGATGTAAAGGGAACACTATAAATGAAGGGAAAGCGTATATGCTTCCACAGACATTCCTATCATCAAGCAATCTATGGTTAAGTAACTTCCTGAGCCAGAGATGATGCTTTGTATTTAATAACTCTTGATGGATTTCTTTCTTGTTAACTTGTCCAGTCTTTTCCAGGAAGAGATAGGGGAGGTAAAACTGGTGCTCTTTTTGTTTTCTAACCTTTATTTCCTGGAAAAACATTGGGCCCATTTCACAAAGTCAGAAATAGCTGTAGTGTTTCTATAGCAGTTGAGTGGCCTATGGTTCCAGTAGAGAATGACAGTGGCAATTTCACATCTCCTGGCATAAATGTGTGACACTGGAGCTACATATTGGTCATGGAGTGGAACTGACCAATGCATTCAAAACCTTTTTGCTGTATTTAGTTGGTGTTTTCCAAAGAAAAGCTTAAAAATACCTTTAATGAGATACTCAAAAGCTGAATCTTCAGATCTTTTAATTATGCAGTTGTAATGCTACGCATAAAACATTGCAGTCTTCTAAGTCTGGTCTAACACCCAAGTTAAATCAGTTGATCTAAGGTCATTTCTGTTTGCTGGTTCCATATGGAGCAGTTAAAGCTCTAGCCTATGTAGCTTTATTTTATTTTATTTTACTTATTTTTTTTAAATGAAAATATCTGGACAATTTCACATAACCTTGTCTGATTAGTACACAGTACTTAACTAGAGTGAATTAATAGATGTTAATGTACAGTAAAAAGCAACATAAACTGCTGCATGTATACAAAGTCATTAGCATGTGAGAATTCTAAGCATCATTATATTTGTTTTTATGCCATAGTAAATAGAACAAAACCAATGGAAGAATGAAATAACAGCAGCTCTGATGCCAGGGTGAGTGATCCCTATGGTGTATGGACACAATCCTTCAATTAAAAAAAATAGGAAACTTAGTACTAGAAAATGCTCCATACATTTCCTAAATAAAATCAAACTTAGCTAAAACATAACTTCTTAAATTAGAAGCATTTCTCAATGCTGAATATGTACACTGCCGTTGGTAAATCAATAGCAAATAGGCATGCATACAAGTTATGTTTTCATACAACACACACCAAATCTAGACAGCTTTCTCATTCTGTGTTGCCATGGGCTTACTGTTGTGTGTGAAACTACTCTGATGCTTAATTACCACTTTTTGTTTATGGGGCACATATGGTGATATATATATATACAGGGGGATACATACCAGAGAATATTCTTGTGCTACCCTTGAGCTATCCTGTCCTGTGTACTGCTTCTAAGCACAGCCAGAGAGCTAGAGAGTTTTGTTTCTACATTCTCCAGGAAGCCTGGCTCTGAAAATGAGTTGTTAGCCCATACTGAGCTTCACTCAGCTGCTAGTTTGAAACTGTCTTTGACACGTCTGCACAAGATGTGTTGACTACACATAGATGCTCACTAACAAGGTAATTCTGTAAGGAGACACTGGCAAACTGCAGAAAAGCAACAGAGTCAAAGTTGGTCTTTGAAATTACTTGAAATTATTTATGCAAACTCTCAAACTCAGATAAGTAATAAATTTGAGCTGAAGACCTCAAAGTATTTCTGCAACCTATGTTTCATCTCCTCCCAATGAGGCAAATGCTAGACACAAAGCAACGTTCAGCTGTAATACGCAGCCTTGAGCCCCTGTCCATGTTCATTCTTGCTTCTTAGAATCATAACAAGAAGTGATATACTTGGAAAATGTGTTTGAAAAGGTTGTGGGAATTACCATGGTTGGTAAACTCTGTGATGTACTCTAATGGAAACCATTATGTAAGTATCTGTTCATGACTTCTATTCAAGTGTTTAATGAAAAAAAATTATATTCCAGCCTTCTGAAAGCTTAGAGCCCTAATAATCTCTGGATCTATGAAGCAGCACAAGTCCCTACAGTGTGACATGAATAGAACTCGGTGCAGTGTTCTATTCTTCAAACTGCCACCATTTAGAGGTGGGATGAGCCTTTTTTTCAGCAAAAAAAATTATCCAGGTGCCTTGAATTCAGTATATGCACATATGTGACCAGAATTATCTTGGATTTGTCTGTGCTGAACAGCTCAGTTCCATCTTGTGTTTTAAATAAACATGATAAATACTTCCCTTTGGAGCTGTATTGTGGGGTCCATTCCAGTAGTAGGTTCCTAAAGCATACTTGAATAAGTGTGCTGCACACAGAGCTGTGGCTCTTTCTTGTTAGCATTGCAGAGGAGGAATGTCTCTTCCCTCTCTCCTTCCCAGGTATTCAGTTGTCTAATCAGAGAATGCAGTTCATAATAGCTGAGGTAAATATTCAACTCCCTCTCCATGCTTCAGAAGCATCTTAACATATGGCACTAGATTCCACCTAAATGTATGTAGTGCCTCAGGTTGTCCAGAAAGCCTGATCCTTGTGAAGTTACCCAGGCTAGTTCTAAGTGAGCTAGCTAAAGTACCAAGAAATGCAAATTTGTGCAGCATAAAGCCTCTCCTTGCTTTCATGATACAGTACAACCACAGCAATATTTCTTTCAGACCTAAGATACCTCCTCTACTGATAGCCATTGCTACATTTTCTGTATCTCTGTTGAAGAAATACCCAAATATCTTTTGGATCTAAGTGTATTTTTCTAACAGAAAAAAAAAAAAGGTAATTATGTTTCTTGTAGTGTTATTTTGAGATACAACAAGACATAAACTAATGCATTAACTAAACACTTGAACAAAGGTGTTTTTCTTCATAGATTTTTTTAGTGTTTAGGTTTTACAGACTTCAGTGTTGAAGATTTTTGCACATCATAGTTTCCTAGTATGAACATTCATAACTTGTAAGGTTAGTGCATGATAACAATTTAGTGAACTTGCAGTTTCTTCTAAACCCTAGGTAAGATTAACATTTAAATTCATTCTTATCTATCCTTCATTGCAGCTACTGTGGTTAAAATTATTTGCAAGTGTTAGACAAAGCTGTTTAAAAAAAACCTAATTAACATTGCAACAGGATACTTCAGGGCATTCTATATCTTAAATCACTCACTACTATGCATCACCTAAAGCTTTCTAATATTACTCAGGTGCAGTTATTCCACATGAATAACACACTAATTGTTTAATGCATTCCCAAAAATACTGTTCAACAAAAAAAATAACTTACAAATCATAACATGTAGTGTGGTAAAACAGTCACCTTGATGATCCAAAGGCAAAAATAAAACACTAGCAGAGTAAAAACATAATGGTAGCAATGGGAGTATGTCACAGTATCATGCTGATCTTAAATATGACCCAAAAAAGTAAATGCCTGCAATGTACACATTAGGAGCAAAATATATTTGGGACAATATTAACGGAAGAAAAAATGGGTTTGGATTTGACCTTACATTTACTATTACATGTAGTAGCGACCTTTGGGAATACTCTCTATAAAAGGCAAGAATTACTTAGTCCTCTATCTGACAATATATGGGGTACCTTTTTGTAGCTCAACTATCAGTCCAAAGCATTAAATGGACAACAGCATTGCTCAACATTTAGAAACCTGTCTGTCTTTGGATGACCAGCATAGATATGACTTACACATAAATTATTAAAATATAACATTAAACACAAAGACTAAATGGTATTATCTGTGTAATCCTGTTTAGGTTAACGGAATCAGTGAGACTTCAGTTACTGTAATTGGATTCCATTGCAAAGCAGTACACCAGTACAAACCCAGCTGTAGAATAATTTTAATATCACTTTGGGTCACATAGATAGGACAGTCCTAACTTGAATTGTTTTCTACTTTATTCCTTGTGTAAGAGGAGATTTTTTTTTTTTAATTCCATTGCACTGCAACAATCAACTACTCCAAGTGGACAGGCTGTTGGACTAGATGATTGTTGTAGGTCCCTGCCAACTGAATTATTCTATTCTATCCTAAAAAAATAATAATAAAAAAATAATAATAATAAAAAATCAGTAGCCCTACAACAAACTGAATATAAATCCATTAACATATGTCTTTATGCATAGGATGTCTTTATGTTCAGATGTTTATCAAATCCATGTATCAGTGCCATACTTGTTAAATCTCTGATGTGTATTTTGAGCCTACTTATTTTAAAACCAGTTTTATAAAACCATGTACTTAAAAATACAGCATCCACACAGACAAATGCCTTTTAATATCACCATCCCATTTTCTTTAAGATCATCTGCTGATGTGATTTAAAGTAGTGATATCCCAGTTGTGCAGTTAACTAGCTGTGATTTTATCAAATTGCATAAAAATCTCCATGAACAGAGGTTATTTAACATAAGAAATAATAATTTTAACTTCTTTATGGTGGTAATATTTGCTATTAAGAAATGCTCCCTGAGCTCCTTAGAAAAAAAGGTGTTAAGAAAATGCTTACTATTCCTCTTGTGTATTTATAGGTAAGATGTAGGTAGTGTTCTTCAATTAAATGCAGTTTAGATGGGCTCAAAACCCTGTCCCTGTGCCTACAGCAATACTTTCAGTGGCTGTATGCCTGTGTGTACATGCTTCCCAAAACCTCACCCACAAGCTGGAATGCAAACACAGAAAAAGCAACTGTTCAACAGGATGCGATGTAAGCTCATTGCCTGCTCTGTAGAAAAAAAAAAATAAATACAGATTTAGTCTTCATTTAAACAAATGCAAGAATCATATAATAATTCCTTGGGTTATCTTTATATTTTAAGGGTAAAATAGGTTAATAATAAAGAAAGATGACCTTGTAAACAGACCTTTACAACAGTGAAAAATATCATAAGACTCCTGTGGTCTGTTGAACATTTCAAATAGCTTTCACCACAGGCAATAATGGGCATACCTGTTTGAAAATCATATGGTCTACTACATTTCTACAGCATCTTTCATCCCAAAATATTTGTATTCCACATTTCTGGCAACCTCTTGAACAGAGGAGAGCAACCATCAGCACTCTCCTACCATGTGGGTGGAGGCATGGAGATTTTCCCAAAGCTATCTAGGACAACTCCTGGCTGCTATGAAAAATGTCATGGGATATTACTGCTTTTTCAGAACAGGCAGCACTTTGTTTTCAGTAATTTAACTTGTATGAAAAACCCATCATTAGTAAGCTTCCTGGAACTCCACTTCTCTACATAAGACACAGGTTGTCCTTCAAATAGCAATTGGAATTAACAGTTCTAACTACAAGCATAATTTGAAGGTTATGCTAACAGTAATCAGAGCTCAGTATTAATCAGCAAACATTTATACTGCGTGTACAGTGGCACCGAGTACATCCACAGAGTGCAGCGGGTGGCAGCTTGTCCCACAGGTTAATGCCTCCAGCTAAATGATTGTTCTATGTCAAACCATAGAAAAAAAAAATTACATTATAACAACTTTGCAGTTAATAACCTGCCACTTCATTAACTGCTACAATGATCTCTTCACAGATCTGTTTGAAAAAGCTAGGGAACTTTAAATGTTTTTTCTTTTGACTCTTCAATAGGAGAGACATGAATAGTGTATTAATAGCCCATTTACTTGGTATTTGCTATTGCAGCCCTTTGTTTATTGTGTATAAGAGTTATAGGAGTTATAGTTGCTTTACATGAGCAATATTTTGAGTTCAGGACAAAGTTGGGGAACTTCATAAAGATACAAAAACTTTAAAAAGAGCCTATGACTCTGTCATCTTCTTTGCAACTTGAACACACAACTGATGCTGTATTGTTTAAAAAACAAAAGTGCCATAGGAGTCCAGAATTTATTTTTAAACACTGGAGACCCTGAGGACAAATGGTATCTCCAGTATGTTATAAACTCAAGTATTTTAAGTCTAGTCAGCATAAAACTGTCACTGCAGAACATGGCCTGGAGGAACTCAAGGTTAAAGCCTACAGCCTGTCAGCATTTCAGAGGTGCTTATTTAACCTAGAGATCTGGATAAGAGAAGTGGTAGTTTAAGAAGATAAGTGTAACCTCTCCCCTCTTAATTGAGATCGGCATTATTCAGTGAACTGGTTTTGGGTTTTTTAGATAATTCCTCAGTCTCTTTTGGGAATTGACACGACTAACAGATATTTTTACACCATTTCCCTGATGTCACTTTTCTCCCTGGCATTGTTGAGGTTCTATTAGCCTGTGAGAGCTCTTCAATAGCTTGCAATCTTCATGGCATTAGTACTTGCCAAAAGAATTAGGCTATGTCATATAGTGATTTTCGGATGAAATTTTAAAGAGAATGGTACAACAGTTCCTTATCTGTTGGTGGTCCAGCAAAGCTTGTTAGAAGGGATGACAATATCATGTCAATGTACTTAATTATTCTAATACACAGTCAGCTACAATTGTCCTAAGTTCAGTTGGAACAGCACTGTAGTGTTGAACCTTTGCAACATGGGAGTTTCATTAACTTTTAGAAGATACAGTCACTTCATGATTTTGCCCAAAAAGTAGCTGGATGGAAACATTTTAAGTTCTTCTGTACTTAAACTGAGGCTACAGCCTGATGACGAAACTTACCCTGCCCTGACTGCAAGAACAGTCAACATCGAACAGAATGTAATTATTTGTCAACCTTCATCCTAATCTAGGAAGTGGCCAAACAATTTGAGGAGCATGAGAAAAGGAAGTGGTATGTCAAAAGAGAAATAGGCTCAGAGACATACATAGGGTCCTCAGTGTTTTTTTCTTGAGGTTCTTATTGATCAATTTGTTGAACACCATCATTTTGAAAACTGGACCTTGGAAAATCCGACTCATCAGTGGTTTTATTTTTTGTTTTGTTCTGGGGTTTTTGTTTTGGTTTTTTTGGGGGGTTTAAGAAACATACACAGATTAATGGGGTGTGCCTGATAATGGCATGTGGTTATTCAGGGTGTGAACAACCTCTAGGGTCTGTCAAAATAGGCAGCTTCACGGTTATTTAATCTCTACTGAAGAAGTGGAAAACAAAAGCAGAAAAACTGTCTTTATTGAAGAAGCATAGCATAAATGAGAAGGGTACAGAGGGAGAAGCAAAATGTTACTGAAATATAACATCTGTATTATACTATATACAGTATTATCCTAGACACTGTCCATACTATAAATAATATTACAATAGAATGGTCAGTTATAATAGCATTTTCCAGACAGGTAATCTTAGAACTAGGCAGAAAAAGGACAGTTATACTACAATGCAGCATTTTACTTTTTCCCTAGTGAAAAAAAAAAAAAAAGTATTAATGCTCTGGGTTTGACTATTTTTCAACTAACTTTCAACTGGCCAAAATATTAACTGCATAAAGATTCTGTGCAATAGCATCTCCTGATCCCACAGCAGAGCTGGAAAGGTGCGCAGTGCTGGCATGGACTGCCAGATCTGCTCACTAAATAATGCAAAGTTTGGAGTAGCTTGTCTCACAGAAATATCTGAAGTGCCGTCATGCCCAAAGAGCAACCTGAAGATCTAGCTGAAACCACTCATAACACCGGTAGTTGGTTACCCGTGACATGGGTAGGTCACGCTGTGCTCCAGCCGCGGCAGCCAGCTCGGCGGTCCTGGGCACCTGCAAGGCCGCCCGCCGGCGGCCAGGGATGAGGGGTGGGGGCGAGTTTAGGGGTGCGGGGGCCAACTGCAAGGAAACTTCAACCCACGCACCTGGGACAAGCCCCAGGCGCGCTCGACACGGGGCACAGGGCGGCCTGGCTTTGACCACTGAACAGAACAGAATGCCTGAGGGCGCTGGATCTGCAGCGTGGTCTGACCGCCGCGCTGTCCTGGGCGGCCCGGCCCCGTTTTTTATGCCGGGCTCTCCCCACCTGTAAGGATTTCACCCCGCGCCCTGGTGGCTGGAATGGGGAAGGGTTGAACTCGAGGCTGCTGCTGGGACGCTTTTCTCGGAGAGAGGAAAATTCCAGACGAGAAGAGCGGCCCTGCCCCCGCTGGCCGCTGACAGCCCAGGGCCGAGCCCGAGCGGAGTCCCCGCGCAGTCTGGGCATCGGGCCGCCACTGGAGGGAGAGCCGGGTGTGTGGAGGCGGGCAGGCAGCGCAAGAGGGAGGGAGGAGCTGGGAACAGGGACTCTCTGTTTTTCCGCGGACGTCGGAGCGGGGAAGGTTCTGCGTTTGGAGTTTCTCGCCGCGAAGTTTGTTTTGAGCTTTTGTTTGTTTGTTTTCCTCCCCTCCGCCCAAGGTGTGGTTCAGCAAGCGGCCGTCCCGGGGCAGGAAGCCCAGCGGAGCCGTGTGCGTGGCCACTTCCCCGGGAAGGTGCCCCACGGGCGCGCTGTAAACAGCGGGGAATGCCTAGGCTCGGGTGTAAGGCGGCGCTGGGGGCGGCAGAGCGGGGCAGCCTTTCTCAGCCCGCCCCGAGCAGGTGAGGCGGGGAGCCGAGCCGCTGTGCGGGCGGATCCCAGCGGCTGCGCCCGCCCTGCCCCCGGGAGCCGACCTGCGCTCACTCTGCCGCCGGCATGAACGGCCGCGCTCAGCAGGCGGCCGCCCCACCGCCGCCAGGGTAAGCATAGATCACTGCAAGGGTGGGAGACCCGGGTACCCCTGGCTTCAGAGGGGCAGCCGGCGGGGACCCGCGGTCGTGCCGGGCCGCGTGTGAGGCCGGCTACGGTGACGTGAGGGGGCAGCTGGGGACGGGGAGGCCGGTGTCGCGCGCGTCCGGTGCGAGGTGCGGCCTTTGGAGACGAGTAAGGGCGAGAGGCGGCTCCCCAGCGTCGTCGGGCGAGTGCGTGTGCCCGGCTTCCGCAGCGGCGGGAGCGGGACGGCAGCGCATCGGCCAAGCCGGCAGCGGGAGGCGCATAAGGAGCGGCGCAACCGTTAAACGATTGCCGGCGCGGCGGGAGCAAGTGGGCAGCGCGCCTCCTCCCGCGCCTCGACGGCATCTCGGCCGGGTTCGCCTGGGTGAAAACGGGCTCTCCGGCGGGACGGGGCTGCGGGGTAAGTCCGCCGGGCCGCTGGCGCCCTCCTTGGCTGTATCTGGCAGAGCAGCGGTGTGTGTGTGTGTGTGTGCGGACTTGAGCACCAGCCCTTGCCTCTCGCCCGGGGCATTTCCGCGGAGACGAGCAGTGACCCGCTTGCTGGCGTCGTCGTCCAGGTGTCTGCCAGGCTGCGGTATCGCTGCTGCGATACCTGTCGGGGAGCGCTTCGTTGTTGGGGTCGGCTCCTCTAGTAAAAATCTCTATAATGCGAAATTTTCCAACTTGACCATCTGTAAAGGCGTGCTTATGTCAGCTTTCGGATCTCGGTGTGAGAGAGATGGTAGCGGTGTGGGAAAGCTGGGCGCTTCTCAGGGCTTTGGTAACTGCCAGCGTTGGAAGAGGAAAAAAACAAGTAGCATCTGTTGGGAGAAGTAAAAGGGTTAGTTTGTTTGGTTTTAAATGTTAGGCTTGTCTGACGAATTGCTTCTAATCTATCAGAAAATGAAACTTTAAAGAATGTATTTTTTAATTTAAGTGAAGCTACCCCGGTTATAGTTCGGTAGGAGGAGGACACCCCATTGAGTTGTCAGGGATGTTTAAAGAAGATTAATTCACATTACCAAATACTTGAGGGATTCAAAATACTGGCAAGACTGCTGGAGTTATCTGTAAATAGAAGGGACAAAGTACCTGGGGAGAGTATTTTTTTAAACAACAAGACTTAATTGAAGCTTTCATATTATATGCAAAAATGGATTAATTGGATTTCTGACCAAGTGATTACAGCATCAACAGGTGCCGTTGATGTTAATTTGCTGAAGTATTCGCAGTAGCAATCAGATTGGTTTGAAGTCACATCTGTAGTAAAATATAGGAAGACTGTTAGAGGAGGGGAATTTATTCATTTTTATTTAATTACTTACTACCTTGTGGCAATTCTGTCTTTATGTATGGCCATGAAGAAATGAAGTTTTTATTGTTAATCAATGTAGAAGATACAGTTACAGTATGGATAATTACCCCTTCTTAAGACTTTGGGTATGTAATCATCGTTGAACAGACTGAGTGTAGGATAATAGAGCATGATACCAGTTTAGGAAGTGACTAAACCAGTATGTCTTGAAGGTCCTCAGTTTTACTTGTGTCTTTTTGGTCACTTTCATGTTGCAGCCCACAACTACAATTTTGTTCTGACAGTTTCTCTAGGCCTGTTGTCTGCCATAAAGCTGTTGGTTATACTGAATTTTGACTGCTGCTTGACGTATCTAACTTGGGAAAAGTAATCTGTTCCCTTAGTGTGACTTCAAGCATCTATCAGCATTCGCATCTCCTTAACAGCAGTGCTAATTTGTGTTAGCCCTGCAGATATATTTTCAGGCCTTTTATCAGTTGTTCCCATAAAATTTGGTACTTGGGAAATCAATTTACCCTTCCTTTCTTGTTAATAACAGGAGGAGTTCTTTACTGGCAATCTTAATTATTTCCTGAAGATGGTCTCATTTTCTTGTTTAAATACTGGATTTGAGGACAAAAATCTGGATATACCAGCAAAAATGGCAATTCCCACTTTACTGAAAATGATCCACAGATACATTTTTGAATAGTAATCAGTACTGTGGTTCCATTTCTGAGACAATAGGAAAAAAAATGTGCAATCTGGGAAGAGTTTTAGTTGAAATAACAATTTTCTTTAAATATATTACTGTGTTATATCTCTTCTTGTCTAGCCAGGTGAAGAATGTTGTTAATCTGCAGCTGAAAATTGTTTACCAGTAAATGTCTTCTTAAATCACTGTTTGAAGTTATATGGAGTAGTTACTGATAACTCTTCACAGCTTAGAAAATCTGTTTATGCTAACTGCCAAGAAGGCTAGAGGTGTTAAAGGTGTTTCTTGAGTTTTCAGACATTGGTGTTTGTTTAGCCTTGGAACTTCTATGCAACTTAATCATCAGTGGCTTTTCAAAATAGAATTTTGTTACCAGTTCTATGGAGAGAAGCTGTGGGAAAGGATCCAGTAATTATATCCCAGAATTTTATTTTTTGTTTTTGCATGCAGGATTACACTTTCCTATTGAAAAACTGTTGATTCAAACTGGTTGTCAATAAAAATGTTTGCCTAAGTTTTTGGGAAAATATGCCAGTATTATTCTCACTGTACAATCAAGGTGAATCAGTAGAGATTTTAAAAAAGCAGCCTCTGATGTTGTGGTATTTTGGGGGGGGGGGGGTGGTGGTTTTTTTTTTTCCTTCTGGTTTTAGGCATGATGCAACAAGTCTTCACTCCTGTGCTATTGTGAATTGGTTGTTAGATGAGGACATGTAAAAAGAATTTGCAGTTGCTTGACTTGAGACCATGGATACCATAATCTGTAAATTAAAATACCAGATTCTAATACTAACTGACATGATATTTAAATATCTTGCATGGTAGTATATTTCACAGAAGAATATAATAATAAGCAAATACAGTGGTGAAGCAAAACCTGAGTTTAGTCTGAGTCTAATGTGCCATATAAGACCAGTCGGTTTTGGTTTGGGGCTGGGTTAATTTATTCTTTGGTTGTTTTGGGGTGGGGGGGTGTTTTTTTGTTGTTTTTTGTTTGGGGGGGGGGGGGGTTGTGTGGGGTTTTTTGTGTGTGTGTGTTTGGTTGTTTTGTTTTGTTTTTTAATTCTGGACCTGTTTCTTCACACACTGTCCTAGTAAGGTTTTCATTTGCTTGGCAACAGCGATCCAGTATTTTTGCTGGTTGTCATGTGACAGATACACCATCATGCTTTAGTCAGCATTGCACAAACATCTGCTTGACATAGTAAAGCAGTGTGGATACCAAGCTCCCTCAAGCTCAAGCTGCCAGTTTATGCTTAGTAATAGTAACTGCTATAACTCTTCATAAAATTTAATCTGCTCTTACCATTTTAACTTTTATAACTTACAACTTAGCTTTTTTTTTTTTTTTTCATATATCTTAGGTTGGCTCATAGCCTGGGGATTTTGTTTTGCCTGCTGCTTGTTTCTAGTGATGTTTGTCTTGTATGTAGAAGATGCTTTTTTCTGTCTAATGTAAACAGCAGCAGTGACTTGGGATGTGTTCTACAGTATGTTTGTCTAGAATTTAGAGGGCACAAAACAAATACAGGTTATCAGTGTGAGTCATACTAGGGTTTGGTTTATTTCTGTGTTTTTGTGGGATTGAAGAGTGTTTTTAATCTAGGCCTGCCTCTTTTCAGAAAAATGAGCTCTGACTGATTGTCTACTACTAATGCCATTCTTTTGCACTGTGAATGATTAGCTTGGCTGCAGTCAAACTGAGTTGCTTCTGTGTTTCTTTGAGCCAGGTGAAATGAACTGCACATAAAATAAAATCACGTAATTAAAGACTTCTATGCTTACTTTTATTCATATGTATCTTATGAATGGATGAAAAAAATTACAGTAAGGGGCCATTATTTATTTGAAAGATCTCTTTTTGAAGAAAATAAATGTTTATTCTTGGAGCATTAGTTTTGAAATCTGTTTAATGAGGACTGCCTACTAATAAAGGTAGGAATGAACTCCAGAAGATAACCAGATCAGAAATTAGTGGAAGACATAAGTAGCCACAGGTTTCTCTGCAACATCCATTGGGTTTTCATGGAGCGCTGTCTGCCCAACTTGTGCACCAGGTGCAGCAACTGATGTGGAAGGTAGCAGAGCTACTGACACCCAAGTTGGCTGTAATGAAAACAAAGTAGGGATTCTTTGCTAGTTCTTTCTGTCAACTCTGGCACTGAAAAACTGATCCTGTCCACTTGCTCTCAGTTTTGCAGTTATTCCCACAAAAGAATGCTGAAAGCCTTATATATTTTTCTAGCTTTTCAGGTTTGTGGTTTGGTTTTTTTCTGTTGTTTTCCAGCAGAAGAAGTGCCCGGGATTTTGGTCCTATTCAGGGTTCCATCAATGAATCTGGCGTTTCGGATTTGTATCACTAGGAATCCTTGCATGGAAAATAACAGAATCTTATTGGTTTGTTGTTTTGGTTTTTTTTATCAACTCCTGTAGGATTCATTTCAGTTGTGCAGGGCTATTGAATAGACTGTGCGGCTTGTCCTGCACTGGAAGTGTGTCCTTGGAACCACCGTAAAATCCCTGAGCTATATAGAACTGGCCTTACATTGGGCTCCAGCACATTATCTCATGTTTATTTTAATGTAAAATTGTAGGAATTAAATGTAATCTTTTCTTAAAATGAGGAGACAATATTGCAAAACATCTTCCAACTGAGATATACAAAATACAAGATAAACCAAACTGCTGCTGTTGGAATGATGACAGGAAATCCAGTGAATGTGTTCCTCAAGAGAAGGCAGTACCTCCCAGAGTCCGTCTCATGCCTTTTGTGAAAAAATAAATCAGCACACCACTATTGACTGTTGTCTGTCTTGTTCACATCCTTGCTAATTAGGAAACATGGAGTGCTGTGAGGGCTGAAAAAAATACTTGATATACTCCTGCCTTGAGCAAAAATGAAGTTTTGAATCAAAGAAATTCTGATTTATTCTTGGTGTTCCTTTTTAATGCTACGGTTAACCTGGGGGTGGAGGGAAGCAAAGAAAAAGAGAGTGGTAGTTTAATTTAAAAAGCAAAAATAATAATAAAACAACCTCGAAAGATGGACAAAAAAAACCCCCAGCAACTACTCTGGAAGTTCAACAAGAAAAGACATAAATTAGGAAAGAAAACTGTTATGAGTTCTGTGAAGAACGCTAGATAGCATGTAGAAAATGCTTTTTAAACAGGTCAGTAAGTATTTTCCATAACCTTGGAAGAAATGCTGTTTTCTTAAACACAGTTTAAGAACTTTCTTCCTGATTCAATAGCACTGTTAATATGGTTCAACTTCTGGCTGTTGATTTGCTGCTCTGAATGTTCTTTATATCTCTTTAAATATGTGAAAAAGTTCTTTAAATAAGTGTTTAGGAATGGTCTTACTGCTGCTAGGATAAGTATATTTTGGAGTAGAGCAACTAAGCTGCTTCAGAAAAAGAAGAGTCCATGAATTACTTTACAGACTAACTATATTTCTTCGTTGGTTAGTTTTTTTAAATTACACTAAGAGAAATCTTTCTTAATACCCTTCTGCTGGATAGGGAAAAGCTAAAAATCTTGCCTGATTGTAGCAGGCAGTTAATTGGTTAAGAGCACAGCTTTCTTCCTATTATGGAAAACAGTGAGCTGCTTTAACAGGAGGTGTGTGTGGGTCTGTTGCTTAAACGTAAGAGCTTCACTACCAGCTCTGTATAGTACAAGCACACAGCCCCAAGGGGAAAAAACTGCACTGGCTGTTGAAGGAATAGAGTTTGTACTCCACATAATGCAGCAGCTGCTCCAGTCTAGTACAAAGGATCATCCCTAGTCTGTGTGTGTTCATCTGCACACATAAACCTGGCAATCCATCTGCATTTATCAGCAAAGAGCACGCTCTGTCATCACACTAGATAGAACATTAAAATCTTGTTTCTTAGAACTCTGTGGTATTTAACAACACTATAGGATTTTATTTTTTTTTTATCCTGAATGTCAACAAAGCATTGTAAGGTCTCCACAGTATGTCTAGTCTTTTTGTTTGTACCGAGAGGTACTCTTCAGGAACTTACATCAACTGGTAGGTTTTTTATGAACTGTTAGGTTTATATGATTTAGTAGGAAATTTTACTACCTTGTCTAAATATAGTGCCAAATTCCCCAAAGCAAAAGCCAGTAGAATTGGTCTTACGTAAATAAAACAATTTAAGACCTGTATTAAGGCATTATCTGATAACTTGTTAAACTATTTCAGTTATAAATTGACTGTAATAGTGCTCTTTAACAAATTGACTGTCCACTATAAATGTGGAAGATTTTCAGCTTTTCCCCCATGCATCACAAGGTAATTAGAAGGCCTATCTCCCGGTATGTATTCCTTTGCCTTCCTGAACCGCGAATCTAAGAGCAGTGAATAAATAAGAAATTCTATGTCAGAAAGAGGTCCTACAACTTAGATTTTTCCCATCTTCTAAAAATTATCTTTATCACAATTTATATAAGCATCTAGCAGTAGCTAGAGATCCAAATCAGTCAGTTGTCAAGACTGATGACATCTCTCTAAAGTTGAAATGGCAAGAGCTCTTTATAAGGTTTAAGTTGGATGTTTGAAACACAATTTAGAACACCTACCAGTCAATATTTATGAACTAAGTATATACAATGTGAGGTGTGTCTTGACACTTTTTAGCTGTTCGGTTTGATTAAAAAAGTAGCAGGTTAAATTATTATGAGCTTTTAAAGAAGAAAAATGGCAAGAAAGAGAGTGGTTATGTAGATATTAAGTAAGCATGTAATGGTGGATGAGATTAATTTTACCTGATATAATTATTAAATGTGTATACTATGTGGTATGAAGTCTCGTTATATAGGGACACTTGTGCTTCTTAAATGCGAAATTGAGGTAGGAATCTGTTACATTATTAAAAAAAATACTAATAAATTTGAAGTAAATGTCACAGTGGCATTTAGGTAGCAAACCTACTACAGTAGATACCAATAAAGTGCTGTCAAAACCAGCTAGAATATGCAATCTGTACTATCAACAGCACTTGATGAGAGGTTTGGTTACAGTTGTACCACCTTACCCCCATATTACTGACACTGGCCTACTGACCTACAATTAATAAATTAATCTCTGGGGTTTGGGGCCAATGGGGACTTTAATTTGCTGTATCAGCAGTCAGAAGAACGCTACTACCAGAAAGTCTCCTTTTTATTAACTTAATTTCTTAAATCTTTTCTGCAGTATCAGCCCCTTATTTTGTACTCTGTCTACTAGGAAAAGAAAGAACAATTTATTCCTTTCCATTTCGTAGCAGCCTTTTATGTGTGGACAGGAAATGTGTCTCACACATGGGTTTCCAAACCTTAATTTTATTTCAAATATTTTCCATTTGGTGCCAATCTTTCTTGACAGGTGGTGCTGAAAACAGGACCTAGGATTCTTAGTGGGACCCTTTCAAAGCTTGTAGGGCACAACATGTCCTGGTGCGGTTTTTTGGTGGTGTTTTTTGTTTGTTTGTTTTGTTGGTTGTGGGTTTTTTGTTTGTTTGTTTGTTTGTTTTTGGGGTTGGTTTTTTTTGTGGTTTGGTTTGGGTTTTTTGTTTGTTTGTTTGTTTTGCAAGCTAGAGTCTGTAGTTGACACACCCCTGTATGTCAGCTGCCTCTTTTGTGGCAGCATGACATTTATTGTATGCTCATGTTCAGGTGGTTATATTCTCTAACCTCATCATGTCCACTGGTCAGCAATTTACTTTGGTGGTACCCATCCTGATGCAAAAGGTTGATTCAGACTTTTTTTTCTGATACTGTTCTGCATCATACTAAGGTTATTTTGAAACTGAATATACTATATATTGGTGACACATACTTTGGTGAAAAATCCCCTGTGCCTGATTTCTTAAGGGCGTGCTGTGGGAATAAACATTATAAAAGCTTCCTGATCTATTACATGGCAAGGATTCTGTAAATCTGGGTGGTATGTTTCATGGTACTGTTTTGTGAAGGCAGACAGCTTTTGTAAGGAGCTCAATTCACTTTTTAAGTGTTGTGTTACATTAAGGTCATTGAAGCTCTGTGAAGAAAAAAAAAAGGGGGGGGGGGGGAGGGGGAAGGAAAAAAAAAAAAGAAACTGTACACTATCTAAAATTAGAAATGCATACTGTATACCTGCAAAGATTGAACTCAAAGATAGCTTCTTAGCACAGATCACATGTCTGTTAGGTCAAATGAATTTTTTCTCTTGGTTTTTGCTTTTACTTATATTGAATGTGACAAGCTTTTTATTTAGAATGAACATATGGTGCAACCATGAAAAAAATAATTCCATTGAGCAAGGTCTGACTAAACCTGATCAAATGTTGGGAGAACTACATTCCATGGTTATTTTTCCTTTCTCATTTGCTTAACATCTGTGTCTGTTCATATCAATGTTTATAAATATATATTTTTAATAAATGTGCTATATTTTTAGCATGAACCAAATATTTGAGACAGTTGTATTCATGCAGCTAAATTTTGTTTGATGAAGTGCCCTTTTTGACAATGGATGTTAGTTTTTCAGCAATTATACAGCAGTCTTGTTTGCAGCCCTCTCACTGTGGTCTGAAGCAAGCTTACAACATGCTCATATGCATGAGTTGAAGTTGGAATGTCAGCTGAAAAGCGTTGCTGCTTAATATGGGAAATAGCAAAAAATTCTAAGGTGACCTTTGGTGACTGGTTGCAGAAAGAAGGCTCTATTTATAGTTGATTTAAAAAACCCAAACCAAAACAACAAAACCCATCAGCTGAAAGGAATATTGAGGCATCTCACAAAATATTACACTCTTTAAGTACATATATTGAAAGAAGTGAGTAGAGGTTTATGCAGTTGAAAAGAGAAATTTAGAGAGTATGTAGTGAGGCACTTAAGTGAAATCCAGAGTATAAATCTGCAGTATAATTTAAATGTGAGGATCATCAACCCTTTATGCTTCTCTGGTGTGCTTTAACTGAGGTTGGTGCAGT
The DNA here is from genome assembly GCA_024611175.1 of Megaceryle torquata. NCBI lineage: Eukaryota > Metazoa > Chordata > Aves > Coraciiformes > Cerylidae > Megaceryle > Megaceryle torquata. The sequence goes on along the minus strand of JANIJG010001786.1, from coordinate 53,014 downwards.
GAAATTCTCAGACTTGTGTTTTTGACAGGAATGTACAATGATGATGATCACTCTTTTTCTTCAGAGTTCAGTTACCTATAAATATATGAAGCATTAAACATAATAGACCTCAATTCTGTCTCAAGATGCCTAAGTACGTTGCCCATTAGCTCTGACATATTCTCTTAAAAAATAGGTCAATTAATTGTTTACTGACTTGTGGTTTGGATTGAGTCCTCAAAATGCATAAGGGGGATTGTTACTGAAGTCAGCTGGAGCTGTAAAAAGTCTCATTGATTTTAGTGATCAGTCCTGTCCCTCTGGAATTAGTAATAAGCTTTTCAGTGGTTTTCAGGGCCTAGGACTGGTCTCAAAAAAACAAAAAAAAAAAAAGCAAACCTGGAAAAGGGAAAATGTTAGTAAATAAATAAAATTAAATCCAATATAAAGAGTTAAGGAAAAAAAAAGAGCAAAAATAATCTCATGTTAATGAAAACAGTACAGGGTGAGAGAGGTGAGAAAATAAGCAGAGATTTGAACAAGCAGAAAATGGCACAGAAAGAGGGTGCCAAGCACACCAGTGTGGTTGAGGAAACATTTGTGTATGGATGGTGCTGGATGAGCTGCAGGTCTTGGAGAGCATGAGTAGTAGTGACATGGTTCACTGGACATGAGTGAGGCAGATCTTGGTTTTTAATTTATAGTTATTTGTTGTTAATTATAAGATAGTAGGAAACTCTACAAAAAAAAAAAAAATTTGCTATAATATATTGGCTCTTACACAATTTTTCTTCTCATTAAACTACTGCATGTGGCAATGGTATTGGAGTTCATGTCCCAGAACACACCTGCACATACTTGAGCACCTGGCTAACTCCAAACTGCCCCATATACTGGCAAGATCTTCTCTGCACATGTTTCTCTTAAACCTCTCCTCATCCTTCTCCAGTAAACACTGAAGCAATCTGCCTGAGGCTTGTACCCATCTTCTAGAGGGAAAGCCTGGGAAAGGGCAGTGCCCAGGTAAAAAGATGAGCTCTGATGCCTGATATTTCTTTTGTTGACATGAAGTTGCTTAATGAATGAATTTTCATTAAGTACTTCTATTAATATTACAAATGAAAGCTCTGCGTTATAAATCAACATAACACCCCCACCTCACTAAAGCAGCAACTTTTGCTGCTCATCACAGTTGTACTCTCCAGACATGGGCCAGCATATTCACCAAGACAGGCACTGCAAACAGCCCAAACGTGCTTAAGCTAGGACTCTCTAGTTACTCTGCCTTACCCAATAGCACACCGTTAGGAGAAGTTTACAGCTGTGAGTGTGCTGTACTTTGCTTGTTAGTCTCATCATAGGCAGTGTGTCCAGGTGCCTGCTACCCTGCACTGTCAGCAACCATGTGCTGTGTGTTTTGCCACAGGGCTTTTACTGCACCCTAAATTGGAAGAAAGGTTTATTCCATTTCATAAAAAGTTTAACACTTAATATTTTAATTTTACAGGCTTCTGTTCACAGATAGTTCTAGAAGTGTCCTGGGGCAAGTACTTCTTAAGTAGATTCATTAAGTATTCATTTAAATAAAAATGAAGAGTTTCCTTGGAGGGCAATTCCTTTACTTTTTATTTGGTATTCATGAACACTGATACAGGAAAAGTATATTTTCAGGAATGAGTGTGGAATGGAAATGTTTTATACAAAGTTCTGAAAGTATGGCTACTTAGGCAGCGACACACAGGCCTGTTTTTGGCTGAATGCCAGCTTCAGTCAAATTACCCTCTTGCTTTTTTATGTGAACAGTTTTCAGCATGCACCTATAAGAAATATTAATCTAGGTAACATATATATCATGGATACCTTATAGTGAGTAACTGCAGTATAAATAGTTGAATAAAACTTCTTATTACAGGTGCTGAATGGTAAATTCCTTCTGGCAAGGAAAAAGCTGGTAGTTTCCTTTATGGCTTCGCTTGTAGGTAATGTAAATACTTTCCAAAATGTTTCTTTTTTAAATACAGTATTACTCCATTAGTGACAGGAACTTTCATGTTTGCATTTGAGGAGAAGATAATTAATATCCAATATCTTAATAAGATATGAAAACATCACCTTTTGCTTCTGTGAACTAAGAATACCATTGAATTTTTAAACTGTTCTATGTAGTTTGTGTTATAGCACTGAAAAATAATTTCCTGAGGAGACAGGAAGGTGACATTCTCTCTGCTACTGTCTGGTATGTTGTCTGTTTACAGAAAACTTTCAAGAAAGAAGAAGATAAAAATATTTAAATCATATTATGTACACAACAAAGTGAAGACAAAGAAGAATTATAGGCTACCACTCTCACCTCTGGTTCCTATAACTGCTGCTGAAAATTTATCATCTCAGGAACCATATCTTTATACAGGAATATATCTTCTTATGTGCTGGCTGACAGGGCAGTCTTTTCAGTTCTGTAGCTTTTTCTCCCTCTGCTTGCACCTCTGCAGCAGTGTGCAGCTCATCGTACCTTAACGACAGTTTTCACATGTATCCAGCCTGGGAGCCTCTGGAACCTGGTGGTTTGGTTTATTGTGGTGTAAAGGTCTACTGTGGGACAGAGTTTTACTATTTTAAGGACAGTCAGTAATCATCTTCAAGTTATAGTCTGATAATCCAGGGGCTATTTTGTCTGTTGAAATCCCAGACCCATCCATGCCCTGGCCATCAGGTATAATTTTGATTCAGTAGACATCCAAATACAAAAAAAAATCCCACTTCAGTTACATCGTGATAAAACTCTAGTATGAAGCACTGCCTAAGTACAAATGTCTTATATTTCCATTTAATCTGTATCCTGGAGCTCACCTCCAATGCCCCAATGTCTCATCCAGATCAGGAGGTCTTACTGTTTCTGAGTGAAAATTGACATTTCAGAGTGTATTGTGGCGTAAGCAGAGAACTTGGCCCAGTGAGGGGAATGGAGATAAAAAGTAACTCAATTAAAATTCCAGGGAGGCAGCGATACAGAATTCACTAATTAAATAGTTTCAGTTTGACTGGAGTAGTTTGTTTCTGGTTAGCCAGTATTTTGGAGAAAAAATATTATAGTTCCTTAGAAAGTTTCTGGAAGAAATATGTCTAATTGAAAGAAATAACATAATTAAAATTGTTTCAGCAGCAATTTCCAACAGCAACCTTCCAAATAGAACACCAACCAGGCCTCCAATTTACTATGGCTTGCTTCCCAAGAGTACTTTTTGGCAGCCCAGGACCACACTGCACATCTATGTAAACACCTTTTGTTTACTGAGAGGCTTTGTCTTTGGATCGGAATGCACAGATTTACAAAGATTTACAAATGTAAGGAATAGTACATTATGCATTCAACAACAACAACAAATTAATGCTGTTCACCTTTATTTCCAAAAGATACCCTGCAGAAACTGCACTGCTTCCATGACTGGCTGTGCAATTTGGAGGATCTTCCCAAAGTGTCTTATAAATTCAATGTATCTTTCCTTCCCTACCATTGATTCAAGAGAAACAAAACCTGTTCAGCATGGAAACCTCTACACTAGGCTGAAATCCCACATGTATCCGTATGCATTGATCTACATATGAACCATCTGGTATCCAATAAAATTCTCCTTGTCTTAAGCATTAGGTTTGCTTGTTTGCATTTCACCTGAGGACTTGGATGGTGAAAGGCAATTTGTATGGTTGAAAACACCTAACTGTTTCCTATGGCACAACTTTACATAATGTAGCTGTTACCTAGAAAGGTGTCTGTTCATCCTGAAATATGCCTGTGTAGTGCCATGTGCATAGCAAACATTCCTCCAGGTGTAGTCTCTCACTGACAGAGTATCCATAAATGCAAGGGCATTAGATTTGAGCTGTAACTGGCCCCTATAGCAAGGTTTTGTACCAAAGCCTGGATCCTAAGTCAAGCTCTGTTGAGTGAAAGGGCAGTAGTGACTTGGCAGTGCTGGATTAACTGTTGGACTTAATGATCTTAAAGGTCTCTTCCAACCAAAATGATTCTATGATTATGTGACATCCTCCCTTCCTCATAGAAGGTATCTACTATGTTCACAGCACCAGGATCCCTTCTTCTGCAACCAGTACAAATTCAGCTTAATATGATCCATCCATGCACCTCTCCTGACCTGCTTCTTGGCAGCTGCATAGCTTCCTTCCACCTGGGTGAAGAAATCAGATTTGGGCTTCCCTAGAATTTGGAGAAAAGTCCCTCTAGCAAGGCAGAAAGAACAGCAGGAGTATCTGTTTATTGCTGACAACAACCAGGTCACTTGCCTGCAGTGCTGATGGTGACCCTTTTCCCTCCCATTGGGAAATGCAAGTTTACTACCCAGTCCCTGGGTTCTCCACAGGCTCAGTCACCAGTTAAACTCAGGCAGAGTTGTTTTATGATGCTGAGACTTTGTTATACTCAAATGCCTCCTAGAGACAGGACTTCAGGAATAGATTAAAGGCCTTGATATCTTAATCTGGCCTTGAAATCATGAAGGTCTCACCATAATGATCTCAGTCATTGTCAGTCACTGGTGGTAAGGTGTTAATTGACTAACACTAGCAAGGAACACCAAATAGGAGCCATGGTGAGCCAGAGCTGGTGCAGAGGAGGCTGGCTGCTTTCCACAGTGCTTACTTCTTGAGGAGCAACAGTATTATGGTGGATTGATATTGGTGGTGGGTAAATGTAATAAAATGTTTGTGTTGCAGGGGTGTGATTTCTCACCTTTAGTTCCTGAAAAATGAATGGGAAAGGCTTTATAAATAATTCTGGCTTTGTCAATTTAAGATATGGATTAAAATTTACTATATGTTTTCAAATTTTAATGTGCTGGTTTTTTCCCTTACCAATCAATTCAGCTTTAGTTTTGCAGATACTATTATTTCTGTAATAATGATGGCTAATGTAAAAATGTTGGTAGTGGATGTACAAAAAAAGAATGAAGATGTCATTGTCAATGTTTTATTAATTTGCTATTATGGGCAGGAAAATATAGTTCAGTGGTTTTCTTTGAATCCAGTGCACATTGTTAGCAGTATTTTTCTAATAATTTGATACCATTATTTCTGAAGCCTAAAGGAATTCCACGGGACAAAGATTCATCATTTAGGCCTGTGCATTTTCAAACAAATGCAAGCAAACAGAGAAGCATATGTAATGTTTGCATTAGCTAAATGAAAACAATGTTGGACACATACATTTTTAGCTGACTCAAACTCAAAAGTGAGATTACACAACTATCATTCTTATACCTCTGCTGACATTGTATAATACACACCAGGCCATAATTTAGATGTTCACTCTGCTAAGACTATGTATGTACATAACTCACACTAAAGGGTTAAGTTCCTTTTACAGTTAATATGCATATGAATATGTATTTTCAGGTTTGGGGCATTAGCTGACAGTTAGCTGACAATTCAGCTATAGCAACAATGCAACTAATCTGACAGATAAAAATACTGAATTTCCTGTACAATGAGCTATTTCTCTTTGCCTCATTGACCTTGTTTTTAGCTGATCTGTTTGAGACTGTATGATTGATGAGAATGATGCTAAAGCCTGCCTAATATAACCAATGAAAGAATCAAGACAGTGGAAGAATATTCAATCTACATCTTTCAACAGAAACCAGGCATTTCCCTAAACTGCTTCATAAAAATCTCAGTGCTGAATGTTTTACATTTTCCTTTATATGCTTCACCATCAGTCAACACGCTAACTCATTAGTGACTATCATATTGCTATTTGATTGTATAATAATGTTTATGTACAGTTTCACTGAGCTGTGCAAACACTAGCAAATGGATTTTGCAGCCTTTGTCACTTTTTAAGTTCTGTAAGACTCTTTCTAGTACATACTGATCTATTTTAAATATCAAGAAAAGATACATAGCCGTATCTTTAGAGTAACATACAATTAAGCAAACCTCCCTTCAAATTTATGTAGAAAGTAAATGGCCTTTTACCTCAAGTAGGGGGGATTATTTCTTGAGCCTGTTCACATATCCAGCCCCAATACTGTGCTGAGTATTGCAGTTCTACAAGATTAGCTTCTTTTGATTTTTAGGAAAAAAGAGTTCAGCTGTCAAACTCATTGAAGCAGTGCATTGCAGCGTCTTTGCAATTTACAGAGCAAGAAAAAAAAAATCTGACCACAGATGGTGCTCTGCTCCTGGCTGACCTTCCCTTCTTAGTCAGCAGCCCTTGGTGCACCCTGACAAACCTTAGGTGATTGGTGCCCTTTATAGCTGATGAAAGGCAATAATACTCAGGCAACTTGAAATATCACCATTACTAATGTGCCTGGTTCCATTGGTGTAAAGACATAAAATAACACCAGAGCTATTAGCAAGGCAGTAGCCAAACACTAGCACAGCTCAAAAGAGAACCTTTGCTGTTGTGTTTGGGTATTAAAACATCAAAACTTGGGGCTTTCTTCCCATCACTGTGACTTTGCATCATCAGAGATGTTGAGAAAAAGCTTTTTCCACTCACCATTTTTTATTCTTTGAAACATTTTTTGACCTGAGCTGAAGCAAAACTCTCATCAATTCAGAGACTGTCACAGAAATGTCTTTAGAAACAATTGTTTGTTGCAATTTGGGTTTATATGTTTTAAACATATTTTGTTTCAGCTGTTTTCCTTTTCTTAAAAGAAAGTTTATTTCAGACTGAAAAGTTCTTTCAGGTTGAAATCAAAACTCAGTTCCAAAAAGCTTTGCCCACCTTTTTCCTGAATGGAATTTTATTAGCATCAAAGAAATTCTGTGGAGACAAAAAAAAACCCCAAAAACCCCCAAAACAAAACAAAACAAAACAAAAACAAACAAACAAACAAACAAAACAAAAAAAAACAAACAAAAAACCCAAACAAACAAAAAAACCCCACCAACTATTTTTTGCTGAATTATCACCTTCTCACTGAAAAATACCTGAACTAAAAACTTCAGATGAACTTTCTCAATCATCTATAGTTTTTGTGTATGTGGTAGAAGGTATCAAATAAAGATTCCTACTGGTCTTTGATTTCTTCAGCTATGTTGTTCCATTTCTCCACTTGCTTTCACAAAGATAGATGGTACTTCTCAGGGCCAGTAACAAACCCAAAACTCTTGTGCTTTGACCATGGTTTCTTCCCTGAGGCAGACATTCCCTACAAATGGAGTCCAAACCAGAGCCTGTGTCCAGGCAGCTGGAGCCCTCAGCCATGCCTCCCTCCAGTGCTGATCCACCCTGGGCATGTCATCCCATCAAAAAAAACTTTGGACAAACAAAACTGCTCAGCAAGAGGGAGTGCTAGCTGAAGGAGGAACAGACATGGCTTATAAAACTTGCTAAGAGAATCAGAAGAGTATTCAAGAGTATTCAGAACTGAATGTTTTCATTTTTTTTCCTTGCATTTTGTTTTTTTGGTCACTCATAAGTTTTTCATAAACTGAGACCACCTCTCACTGCATAACTCTTGTGCGTCAGACTGCTTCTCCCATGAGTTTGGTAGCACTAAAGTGAGGTGGAAAATGAGAGGCTGTAAGATGTCTGCTTGTTGTTGACAATGTTGTAGCAAATCTTCAGAGGTACAAAATTCAGCCTGTGAGCACACAGCTGCCTTTTCCCTGTGCCTGACTCTTGTCCACAATGTCCCTCCTGCTCTCAGAGGGAGTGAGAAGAGCATGCACATTTTTCCCATCCTAATTGAGTTACATGCTCAGCTGACTTTGCTGTGGTGAGAGCAACTATGGCAAAGGCCATGACATCAGGGGACCATGGGTGAGCTTTGAAAGCTTTCTATTCAGTATCAAAGTCCTGCTTCCATCAGTGGCTGCTTCATGTTTCCATGGAGCTTATCTATCACCCACTGGTACCAGAGCTCCCCATTTCATGCTACCCATGATATGATTTCAGAAGGAAAACTTCTCACATCTTTATTCTTCGGTGTTTTGGGTTTTTTTAAATGCTATACTGAAGAAGCAAAAATAAAGCAATGCCTAACATAAAATAGAAAAGCAGCCAGTGATTTCTTAAGGTGTCCCTGAATATCTCTCCTCAAAACACATCCTTTTTTTGAGAAGTGGCTCTCAGGAGCTTTGAAGGGCTCTTGGCAGGGGATAACCTGGTGTTAGCCTCATTCCTCAGAAGTCACCACCACTCCAACTCAAGTGAACCAAAAAAAGTGTCTTCCGGAATGGGACCATACTGTCTCCTCTGAAGGTTGTTCTGTGATGCTGCAATCCCTCACTCTCCATATTTTCCTGTGTGTCTATTTTCCTATACATAGACTAGACAACTTCTGTTGGAAGGGACATTATTGATCATCTAGTTCAGCTGTCTGACCATTTCAGGACTGACCAGAAGTTAGAGCATGTTCCTAAGGGCATTGTCCAACACTGACAGGCTTCGGGCACTGACCACCTCTCTAGGAAGCCTCTTCTAGTGTTTGACCATCCTGTCAGTAAATGTTTTCTAATGCCAAGTCTGAACCTCCTCTGGTGCAGCTCTGAACCATTGCCAAATGTCATATCACTGGATACCAGGGAGAAGAGCTCAAGATGTCCCTCTCCACTTCCTCTCCTCAAGGGGCTGTAGAGAGCAAAGTGATGATCCTTCAACCTCCTTTTCTCCAAATTAAATAAACCCAAAGTCCTCACCTGCTCCTCATAGGAGCTGTCTCACTCCTTGGTAAAATTTGTAAAGGGGACCAGGTTTCTGCATTCTTTTATTCCCCAGGCTCCTCCCACCTCCATGCGACAGTGTGGGTGGGAGGACCATGGGATGAAAGTCTGAGAATCCAGCTGAGATTTTCCTTCTCTAAATTGTGTTTCTGCTTGGTTTTGAGTTCTCTGATCATTTAAGGATAATTGGTAAGTCCAGCTCAGCCTTGAAGACTCGGTGATATGAGGCTTATTTGACTTGTGAGTATCTCTGTCACATGGTATTATAAGAATTACAATAGTAGCATGTTTCATACATAGTGCCTTGAGTACTCTCAAATTCTTAATGTAATTCTTAATGTAATTGCTGGACTACTCCCATCATCTCAAACACATAATGAAATATGAAAAGAATAATCAAAATAGAAGAGGTTAGTAATTTCAATTGATTCAAACATTGTTGCTTGTACTGAAAATAAAGGGTCCTGACAAAATCAATAGCAAAAATAGGGTAGCTTTGATAAAACAAAACCTGAAGAGAATCAAAATCCCATGTTATTGAAATACCATAATTTTGTTTACTGTGAAAAGAGGGAGTTCAGCTAATCATTTTGGTTCTGAGAAATTTCTGCATTTACCAAATAAGCTCAAAAATTTCATATACCTTTTTTTACTTCACAGAATATAGCAAAAGATCCAAAAGCAATGATCCTCATTCTGTAATTCCATTGCCTGGAAATTAAATAAATAAATCAATAAGAATGCTGAGTGTTTCTCCATCAGCCCATGCTGGGTTTGCAAGAGGATGTACTGAAGTGTGGCTAAAAAAGTAAAACAGAGTCTGACTGGTACTTTCCAATATTATTTCAGATCAGTAAGTTTTTATTTATAGTCCTCATCTCCTCTACAGAGGATGGATATTCTTCCTTTCAACCAGATGGTTTCCTTCTGTGAGGCTTTTTATTCATCAAGTCCTGCATGATAATATTGTTGTTGCTACGTCATTACTGAGAAGTAGTTTTAAGAAAAGAAATCAAATAGTCCCATTGTAAAAATAAAATATATGTCGGTTTGTGTCAATCTGTATATATCTCTATAAGCAATAAGCACATTTTATAAGCCATGATTTCCTAAGGAGTGACAGAAGCAGAATAATGTACAGCATATATTCAGGGGCTCTTTGAAAATTACCTTGGAAAATATATCTTTATTGTGTAAAAGTTAAGTACATTGGTTCAATACAGTGGCTTTCTTTTGTTAACATTTTTTTTCATTACATTCACATATATGCAGGGTGGTGTTTACCAGCTGTCAGTCCAACCCCTACTGAAGTTGCATGACTGGAGCTGAAAGCAGTATCTATCTAGCTCCCAGGTCTAAATCCAGCAGAGCATTTATAGTTGTATTTCTCTCCAAGAAAGCTTGTGGTCCTGTTGCCTTTTTGGGCTGCACATAAGCTTGAAAGTAAGTATGTGCTTAAGTGCTTCACTGGAGCATCTTGCAGCTGTACTAAAGCATTCAGTCCAATTTGCATTGCAGAGAGGTTATTACTGCTTGAAAAAATATTTCTCTCAAATAGAAAAAGGGAACAAAAGTCCCAGAGCATTCATTAATTTTCTTCTCAGTCCCTCCATTCTGAAACTCCCTTCTCCCAGTTTCCTGGCTCATAACATCAGCCCTGTCAATGTCTTAGAAAACATCACTGCTAAACAGTGTTAGCTTTCTGGCTCACTCTCTTTTAGGTGCCTCAGATTTAAATTGAAAGCCTCTTCCTTGTCCAGGGACTTATTTTCTCTCCTGATTTCATTTCAACTCCCAGTAGCACCAGCTGGTAAGCATCACCATTTCCCATAACCAAAGCAGCTGTGGGTGTTTTCTGTTGCATACCTGACATGCCTTAACCTTTCCACCAGCCCAGCTCCTTCCCTTATTTAAAGCCTGCTAGAAACATGTCCACGTCATGTAGTGATAGTACAGCTATCTCTCATTACTTTTTTTTTGGTTGGTTGGGGTTTTTTTGTTTGTTTTTGGGGGGGAGGGGTTGGTTTGTTTTCCTTTCCCCCTCCCAGCTAGAGGGTGGCAAAACAAGGCTAGTGAGGCAGACCTAGTACCAGGGCAGCTAAGAGAGGGTTCTTTGCAGGGTAGGATAAGGTTCTAGGACTTCTTGGACTGAAGTGTAATCATTAGAGCCTCTGTGTGAAATGCTGTGGACTCTAACGGAAGAGCAGTATACATGTGTCTGTAACTGAAATTAGTGCTGCATTGTAAGGACTGTCTCAAGTTCCTTCCTTATGTGCTTTTGTCAATAAAGAGCTGAGGGGTGGGCGTATCAGTATCTCTTGTAAGGAAACCTCTGAGGCTTTTTGATAAAGAGAGAAAAGAAATCACTTTGGTTTATTGTCTGGTACAATCCCATGTCTTTGCTTACAGAACTAGTGATGGTGATTGAGTTGGTTTCACACTTACAAGGTCACAGCTAATCTAATCAAACACTTGCAGCAGTCTAAAGAAACTGCTGTCCAGTACATCTGCCTATTTGCAATTCTGTATGCTTTTTGAAGTGGTTTTTTGTTTGTTTGTTTCAGGGGATTGAATAAAGCTCAGGAAGGCACAGGCAGATCTAGCGAGACAGTCTGGAGACTTTACATGTTCCATCACAGTGGATGTGCCCATGCTGCTTGTGAAGGGGATTTGAGATCAGAGTGGGTGCTCTTAATGAAGGCAGCATGGCTCTGTGAGCAAATACTATCTCCTCAACATAACTAAGAACAGGCTTCAAAGAAACACTGGGGAAAAGAAAAAAAAAGAAGGAAAGTATGAGTCATCTGTAGAATGTCAGTTTGCATGTGTCTTTATTCAGCATGTAATTATTTTTTATACACATGTTTAATTAATTTTTCTTTGTATTTCATCTGGGACTATATTTGTTTGCCATTCCCCTTGCTGGGTATAGTGTCCTGCTGTTACAGTGTCAGTGACTGTTTTGGCAGTGGGAAGCCATTGAGCACTGCAGCAAATGCAGCTGCCCTGAAAAGCTGTCTGAGTTGGAGAAAACAGTCTGAAGGTTTTCTATGATGAAAATGATAGGTTCTGTTGCACAGCTCCCTCCTGCTCCTGTGTCTGAGGCCAAAACTCCTTGACTGAGTAGATCCTGAGGTGCTTCAGCTTTAGGATGTACTATGCTGGTCCTGGCCCTTTCCTGATGGCAGAGAGACAAGTGCTGAAATGGGAACCAGCCATACCCCTTGTGGAAAGGGCATCCTGAGGAAAAGCAGTTACATTTAGGGCAGAGATGAGATGCTGTTGAAGCCTGTACATTGAGGTAGCAAGAACTGATGAGGAAAATAAGATTTATAAACCGGCTTCTATGAAATACAAACACAGAGAAGTGGTCTCAGGTTTGGGAATGTGATATGGGGTTTGCATCTGGTAGTCTGCGTAGGCAGCTGAGGAGAGGGCAAGGGGAAATTCCCTGTTCCTCTCAATTCCTTCATCTACACAGGGATCAACCTGAGACAAAGTGTTCAGAAGAAAGCAAAGTGTTTTGCCCAAAGAGAAGAAAGAAGTTAGAATTTATCTTTTTTTTTTATTTTATTTTTTTTTAAGTTGTACCTTTGACAGGGCATTGGATTTTTTTTTTTTTTCCCTCCTCCTTTACCCATGAGAAGAAGACTGACTCTTCTGGAAAGGTAAGTTAGAGCTGTTCCCTGAAGATATGGTTTGCTCATGCAATGTGAAAGCCCATGGCTCTCCTGTGTAGTAGAGCCTGAGACATGAGGGAGAGAAAAACCATCTTCCTGCAGTAAACCACAGTGTTACTTCCATCTAGTGATATACTTATTACTGTTGCATGCGAGTTTAATGAAAATCTGTGGGTTTTCCTCCTTTAAATGTGCATGAACCATTGGAGTCTCCTGTTGCTGCTGCAAATGTGGTGGGTGGCAAGTGGGAAGTGGCCTACTTTGTGTAGGTTGGGCTACCACTGAAGTAAAGGGACACCTCTGGTCATGTCTGTGAAACCCCTTATCTCACCTAGATAACCTAGTATAATCCAGTAGCATTAAACAAGTACAAAATCTGACCAAATGGAGCTAATTAAGCAATATCAGCTTTCTGTCAGTTGTACAAAAAGATTTTGAGACTGCCTCTATGCTCTTGGGAATAAAACAAATAATTTAGTTCAGCACAGTAGAGTCTCAAGGAATGAAACCTGCTTAAACAGAAGGAAAATCCTGTTTCCCACTTGTTTCTGGCATTTTCCTAGCATGTTTTCTGAGCACAGGATACTCACCTCTAGCCACCTCCCCTTGTCCTCTTTCTCTGTCATCTCACTCTCATTTCTTCAAGGTATCCATTATTGTTTTCAACCCTTGTTTGCTACATGGTATAACCCTCTGTTTACAAGAGATGTGAAAATTTGCCTTCCTCTTAAGTGTTTTTGAGTTTTGGTATGTGTTTAGCTTATGTGCTTTGTGGCATATAACTTTTTGTTGTATATTTTCTTCTTATACAATATTTGTGAAATGAAAAAGTTTTGATGTTGTGCCTTTCTTTCCTCATGATGTTTTTATCTCAATATTTTGTGGCTATCTCATAACATGTGTTTGACCCTTTATGTGTAAATTCCTTGTTCTAGCTTTTTTAAAAGCCATAAATAGCACTTCTGCATTCTTGCATATTTTCTAAGAGTGAAAAAGCATTGGAATTTTTTTTTTTTTCCTGTCCCATGATAGGGCAGAAGAAGCATGGAGCTATTCTGTCACTTATTTCAGTATCCCTGTGCTTACAGCTAGGGACTTTCCTCCTGGGTGATGGATCACCGCTATTTATACTCTTTTCATAGCAACTTTAGTTGGTCCCTCTCCACCCACTTGTTAAATGGATGGTGTGCTTGGATCTCATCTTTTTATATTTACAGAGTATCACAGGTAATTACTTCATTTTTCCTGGAAGAAGCTAACAAGCCTCTTGTAACACATGCTCTGCACAAAAAGACCCTTACTCTCACTTCATATGAAAAGTAAATAAGTAGTTTCATACCTGCAGAATGCAGAGAAGAAAAATTAGAGTGTTGAACTTGCCTTGATATAAGACAAAAAATAATAATAATAAAATCTTCTTTTGCCTCTTGCTACAAGATAAACAATCAAATTAGTATCAAGAAAACCTCCTGACTTGTCATATGTATTGTTACTTATGCATCTATACTTTTCTGCAGGTGCCTCATCTTTTTAGCAAAAAGATAAATTTCCTATGTTTAACAGTTTGGTTCCATTTCTGAAAGATGCTTGTACAATGCACCATGTACTGTAGGCAATTCACCAGAGACTAGACACACAGAGCAAAGTTTGACATATATCTGAATCAACACAAATTCTCCTTTCTCTCTGCTTTGGTTTGGGAGCCTGTGGATGTCTTCTGTGAGATATGAAATACTGGGCTCCTTAAGTTTGTGTTGTCCTCTTAGCTATGGAGGAACCCAACATGCTTGCAGAGCTGCTTGGGCAGTAAGGTGCCATCCAGCTGTAGTGTGCTTATCCCCATGGCTTGAAATATTGTCAGAGGAAGAATCTGTGGAGGGTTGCTTGTCACCTGATTGCATTATTTTTCAACCACATGAGTAATAAGTCTGGTTGTAGGCAATGTAACAACTCTGTAAATACACAGTTCTGAATACAGAAGTGAGAGGCTGATCTTTTAAGAGGAAACAAATATATCTCTGGTACAAAGTGTCCTCCCCATTTTGTAAGGAAGAATATATTGAGGAAACTAAAGGCAATAAACTGTTGCTACATATTTATTGCTACCTACTGTCTATCCTCTATTCTTTTCCATTTGTCAGATCGAAGTATTAGAACAAAGCTCAGTAAGGAAAGGTGGGAACTGAGAAAACTGGATATCTTTATTCTTGCTCCTGCTGCTTGCTCTCTCCCAGCCTGTATCGACCATGTACTTTCCCATTAGAGGGAATCTGTTAGTAATGGAGATAAGAAGCAGTATAGGAGTTTCTGTGAAATTTTCAGTCTACAGCATCATATGAACTTCATCTATCCTAAGTAATTTGGTTTTACAGGAATTCTTACTTATGGTTTATGTAAACTAAAATTGACAATTGACATGAACCTGAAGATGCTGGGCCCATATCAGCACTAGAGGAAGAGGGCAGCAGTAGTGGAAAGAGGTGAGAATGAACTGTGGAAGTGGTTGAAAGGTTAATGCTCTGTAGGAGTCATTGGACACTGACTACAGACTTGCAAGTGTGGAAATAAATTCAGGCCTGTTTTGATGTCTGTCTTAGTTGGAGTTAGAATGAATTCTGTTCTGTGACTTTTTCAGATAAGTTTATTCTAAGTAATTGCACTTTCTGCAGTTAACTGCATATTTTTGCAGACAGTGTCATCTAGAAGTGATATTTCTTGATGCTTACAGTTACTACCAAGGATTTTTTATGCAGAAAGGCTTTTGCTTAGACTTGTTCCTGTGCAGACCAAGGTCACTGATAAATCTTGTGTGCCACTCAGGGGATGCAGAAAGTAAAGGCCCTCACATGCAGGGAGGAGAAGACAGGAGAGGTTACTCTAAACTGACCAACAAGGGATTCCATCTCATATACATGATATTCAGTATAAGGCTGAGAGATCACAAGGGTCACTCTGCTCTTCAATGACCCATATCTGAGGAGGGTTCTCTTCTGCCTTTGATCCCAGTCCATGTGTTCCAAAATCCAGCTCCCGAAGTCAGTTCCTGTCTGACACTGAGTCCAGTCTGGGACTTCCCCAGTGCCCGTTCCACAGCATCTGTGGTGATGGTGATGTAATTACCATCAGGGGAGGTTGGGTTCAATACTGTGTTTGTATATATTTGTATATATTTAATTTTATTGTTATTATTTTCATTAAAGCTGTTATAGCTTTCTTTTCTGATCCATAGGTCTCTTATTCCCTTTCCCACTTATTTCCCATTTATTCCCTTTCTCTTCCCTTTGGGAAAGTGAGAGGGATTAAAAGAGAGCATCTGTTGTTCATGTAGTAGCCAGGCTTAACCCTTGGCAGATGTCCTTTGTTATAATTAAATTTTGAAAGGGAAAAAGAATTAAAAGGTACACTAACTTTGACTGAAGGAAGATCTAGTCTCTCAGTTGATTGAGTAGTAGAGCTATGGCAGTGGGGGGAGGATCTAGTTCTGCCTATCACCCAGCCACCAACAACAGGCAGCCACTTGCTCACTCCTTCCCCTACCACTGGGATGGGAAGAGAAGAATTCAGAGAGAAGTTGTAAAATCCATGGTTTGAGATAAGAGAAGTTTAATAACTAAACTACCACTGTGATTATTATGATTTATATATTATAATGAAAAGGAATATAACAAACAAAAAAAAAAGATAAATAAAACCCAGGAAAAGACAAGTGATGAATGATATAATTTCTCACCACTTGTTGACTGATGCCTGAGCAGTGATCTGCCCTCCCAACCAGCTTCCCTCACTTTATATCCTGAGCATGATGATCTGTGGTATGGAATATCCCTTTGGCTAGTTTGGGTCAGCTGTTCTGGCCATGTTCCCTCCCAGCTTCTTGTGCACCTGCTCACTGGCAGAGCAGGAGAAACTTAAAATTCCTAAACCTAGGATAAGTGCTACTTAGCAACAACTAAAACACCCATGTGTTACCAACATTATTGTCACATGAAATCCAAAATACAGCACTGTACCAGCTACTGTGAAGAAAATTAGCACTATGACCTAATCTGTCTGAATCCAGGACATTTTTCTAGCTTTCCTGTTTTGGTGGTGGTTTTTTTGGTGGTGTTTTTTTGTGTGTGTGTTTTTCTTTTTCCATGAAAATCGTTTGGGGAAAAAAAAATTGGCTTTATGAAGTGCTTTTGTAGTTGAAAAGTAACTTGATTTGACTCAGGTGGCTTGTTTCTCTTATGTGAGGCATAGTTAGTAAGGTTTTTCTAATGTATAAATTATTAGCAAAATGTGATCACGTGAGCTGCATCTTACATCTCTGCTGTTTAAAAAATCCATTTAGTGAACAAAACCCCTAATGGTCAACTCAGAACAGGCCGTTATCAAACAACTGCTACCTACCAAGAGAAG
This sequence comes from Megaceryle torquata, assembly GCA_024611175.1. Classification (NCBI taxonomy): domain Eukaryota; kingdom Metazoa; phylum Chordata; class Aves; order Coraciiformes; family Cerylidae; genus Megaceryle; species Megaceryle torquata. The sequence goes on along the minus strand of JANIJG010001786.1, from coordinate 36,260 downwards.
CTTCCTTTTCAAAAAGCCCATCCAAGGGATAGTAGAATATTTATTACAGGGCTAGCAGTATCCTTCTGCCTGAGGGGTGGACTGCAATTACCACATAGTAAATATTTCATTAGAACAAAGCAAAATGGTGTGGGAAGTAACCTTCCTTTATTTAAAACATTTATTAAAATACAACGTTAGAATCTACATGGGAATAATTCTTTCTACCCAATCTACCAACTAAGCTGCAATTTTAGGTGAGACATTTTGTATTACAAAACCTTGCATATTAGAGTAATCTGTCTTTCCCTCAGAGAAAGATGGACATCTTAACACAGATTAAATTTAGTGTACACACATGTTCCTTATACCATTCTCACCACATTAAGGAAGTAAGAGCAGATACGAGCAGAGACTAGTTCCCTTACAAAATGCCTTCTCTTCAGAAGGATAGTGTAGATGTAATTTAAGTGCTAGACCTAAAGAAAATGAACGGTGAAATCTGTGCACAAGACTGGGAAGCAGTCAATTCAATGCTGCATAACGAAGCACGTGCAGTATTGGAGAGTAATGATCTATAATAAATACTTTCTGACCTCCCTTTATTTATAAAATATCCACTTCTCTGGACATTGAAAAGACAGGAAGACAACCAATTTTTTGAGTGTTAACCCTAGTGCAGCAATTTGTGTAGTGAATAGAGAAGACTTCTAAGGGCATATAGGAAGAGTGAGATCTTACTGACCAGTAATCTGGCAATAACTCCTTTTTACTAGAGGTCATTTTTCTACTAAAGGACCAAATTATAGAATGTTTAGCCTATAATACTCAATTTTATCTGTGAGAGAGCTAATGTGAGGCCTGAAGTCTGCAGCCTGGTCCTACAGGGGTAAACAGCCTTCTTGCTTAGAACTAAAGCTAAGGAACTAAAAGAAAAAAATCACCTTCTTACTGTACCTGTCACAGGGACCTTCAAATTCCTTTTTGCCCCTGTTTTCTGTGATTATTGGAGAGATGCTCCTTCCAGTTCAGTTTTTCAGGCAGTTTTACTCCTTTGCCATGGTATCTGTTCTCCAATTAGCAGAAATTTGCTCAGTGTCTTTCTCTCTCTAGGCTTCTGGTTAGTCCTTCCAGCAATGAGAGTGCTACCTACTTTCCTTTGAATAATTTGTAGGCTAGATGTGTGGTTTCAGTGTGGCAAATAAAATCACTGTTCCTGAAATTGCATGCCATGTTCATGCAGGAGCATGAAGCAGACCTCTCTGTTGAGCATCCTAAACCAGGCTACTGTTCCTGCTGTGTTGAAGACTCAGTTTCACTGTTGATCTCTTCTCTAATCCCTTACAAAGTTTCAAAACTACTTGATTATGCTGCAGGATGTACAAAATCATTTCTCACGGATCAGCTCTAATCTCATAGCATGACTTCCCATCTGTCTGAGCTGCTGCCTCTGCTGCTGCCTAGCGGTGAACTTCCGTAGGGAGCTCTCATTTGTCTCTGAGACAAATGCACCTTTTCATGTCTGCATGAATGATCACTAACCCCTTTTAAGTTGTTTTTACCCTGTAAAGAAGCAGAATGACTTCAGCAGAGTCAACCAGAAAGATTTTTGGCTTACATGAATTAGTGTAGAGAATGTTATTGTCTTACTGGTGTACTTTGTCCTAATATCCTGATACTTCAACTACACTGGAAAGCTGGTACACTGCAAAAGTTAATGTACAGTGAAAGCTGTCTCTAGAGAATCCTTTACCATTCTTGATGTTGTAGGCATACAGATGCTGAAATGCTGTGTCCCCTTGTTTAAAAATGTGGCTGGTTTCCACCCTGAGAAAGGGATCCTGCAGTAAATCTGCTCTGGGGCATAAAACTAACATTCATTGTACATGGCATGAGCTAGCTCCCAAAATGTAGCATCAGCTCCAGAGTCCAAAATGTGTTTAGGTTAAATGCTGGTTTCCTTTGGTTAGCCTCCAGACTCTGAGGGTGCAACTGCAAAGGATTCTAGCAAGACTTAGAAAAGTAAGCAAACACATTGCAATGAGTCTCCAAAGGGTGCTCCCAGGGCTGGGTTTCTGTGCAGTGCAGAGGTCCAGACCAAACAGACTTAAACCAATATGTTGCCAGAGGACTGTGTAACCAAGTCTGAGCCATAGGAGCCCACAGATGTGCTGCTGGCTCTCCTCTGCCTGATGGACAGGTGGTGAGGGGAGGCCATGCTGTGCTTCCCAGTACCTCCTCCTCCAGGGTTAGCAAAGAGTCATTTCAGAGCCCTGTGAAGCAGCTCTGAACTACTTAAGCTTAGATGCTTTAAGCTTTCTTTTTTTTTTTTAATTCCTTCTGTCACAGGTAGAAATTATTTTCTTAGAGACATGGAGTCTTAATATCTAAAGTTGGCCATTGGGTTGCTAGGCAGTACTTGAACAGTGGAGTTTGAGGATTTTATGTGATAAATACAGCTGAGGTAACACTAAAATAGTCTTTGCGAGCTTAATTCTTTCAGAAAACTAATCCTTGCACTCTCCCTTTGTGGGTCACAGGAACCCACATGGACATGTGGCAGCAGCCACATGGACATGTTCTCCTGAAGTAGTGCAACAAGTTGGTGAGGCACTCTGTGCCTGTCTTTTTACACATGCAAATAACTCTGCCAGGATTTGTGCAGAGTGTGGTGCCAGAGGCAAACTCTTCAGCTCTATCTTCATAATGCTGCTCTCCTTCACTAAGAAGTCAGAGAAATGAAATCTCAGAGAAATATATTAAAACATGCTTGTATTTAAAAGCAACAGTGGATAATGATAATTAGGTAATGCTTACCAACAAAAGAACTAAGGTGAAGTTATAGCTTTAAGTTAGCAAGACAGATAGTAAAGGGACAAGATAGTTTAGGTACTTGCTTCCTCCTGGGAGGTTTATGAGGTTGCACCAAATTGAAGATGGGAGTTGCATTATTCCCAGAGAATGCTCTCTTGGTGGGATTGATGTACCTCAAGCAACAACCCTTACGGTGGTCTCTCATATACATATATATATATGTGCCCATTAGGAATCCCAAAGAACCCTAACACTAGCAATTTGCAGTTATATTTAATATTTTAAATAGTTATTGAAGGCATGAATTTGTTACACCTCATCACATGATGGCTTTTAAATTCTATAAGCTAAAATCTTTGAAAGACAAAATATGTGAACAGCTGGCTTCGGGAATGGTGCCTTGGTTTGCATTTTTTTAGCATGAATTTCCACCTCTCTGTGCTTGTCTGGATTTTGTTAGAACAATTTTTACATCTGAACTCACATGTAAGTCATCTGTCAACCAATTACTGGAGGTTATTCAAAGGTTGTATTTGAAGTACTCATCTGAGATATAAAGTGAGCATTTCATTCATTGATAATGATTGCTGAACAAAGGCTTGAAAATCCTAAAGGAACCATCAGAATACATTTGAACTTCTATACTACTGGAAGTGTGTTGTGAATTCAAAGTGTGACCTTGACAGATACCGCAGGTAGCTGTGCTCACACCTTCTGAAGTATGAGGGACATGTTTGCATAATTAACTGAAGGTGCTTTTCATGTGACTGACATGCTGATGCTGATTAATTATCTTAATATTTGCCTGGGGTTCTGAGCCTGCAGCAAGTGATTAAAGATATTTTGGGAAATTAGTGGTTTGTTTGCATTCCTTCCTCTAGTTGTTTGCTAAATAATTTACCATCACTGTGTTTCAAATTTATGTAGTACTGCAAATAATACCTGATTAGTAAGGGTTAATGCAAAGGGAAGTAAATACAGATGTGTAGGGAGTGTGTGAAAGAGGGGAGGAAGGAGTGAGCATACCTGGGCTTTAGGGGCAGAGGTTAGAATGAACTTAAGTATCTTCCTCACCTAAATGGGAGGTGATCATTTACAGATGGCTGGTACCAAAGAGTTGTAATGCTTCAGGCAGACCTACAGGATCTATCTTTATTATGTGGATGTTAAGTGGGTTGTTAAGAACTTAAAGACTATAGCAAATTTTCCAGCAGTTTGCACTTCTGAATATGAATCAACTAAGGCACCAAACTAGGTCCCTCCAAAAAAAAAAAAAAAGCTCTCAACCCCTCCCTAAAGAAACCTTTTGCTGCAACTATTTTTTTCTCCATGGCCCTCATTTGAAACACATTGGGCATCTTTCTATGTATTTCACTGCTTTCTTGAAGGTCAAAGTGATGCCTGCAGTGTTCAGGCTGTTCTGTAAACATGGTAGATATCCTTTCTGCATGAATTCAGCTTAACATACGTTTCACCTCTTCATGTCCTACCAAATGCATGGCTGCCGTTTGTAAGCAGGTCATGCCTTGCTGCTGTCTTTTCTATGGAGATGAAAAAAGAAATTATGCAGTGAGGTTATTTACACAGAAACTGAAATTCTGGGAAAGAGGTGATGATGGAAAAGTTCTGTCTTTGTGATTTCTGATCTTATTTTGAAGTTGTGAGTAAAAGGAAGCTATGAGTCTCTTACCCTTTTGACTGTCATTATCTTGCTTAATCCACAAGAAACTCCATGATTTAGCTAACACCATGCAGTCCAGAAGTCAATGTCTGAATAATTACCAGAAGGCATTGGTCAGCCTTAGATGGCTGCAGTTCTTGCAGTTGTCAGTGTTATGCCTCATCAAATCTACATCAGAGGCTTCTAGTATTAGGAAATAACTCTGGCCAGCTCAGACATGGTATCCTGTGTTAGTTTTAGGCCAACTAACTACCTTGTGTTTGACTCAGGTTATGTATACATATGACTAATAAAATGGATTGTGCTCAAGTGTTTTAAGGCAATGTTTGAAAGGACTGATTTCCACAAAGTACTGACTAGCTTCCTCTGCTGTGTAAATGCAACCATTGATTAATCCTCAGGTGATCCCACTACAAAGGTCAGCTACATAGTCTTGCACAACAGTCCAGCATCAGTGGATGCTGAATGGTGCTGATAGCACTTTTGGGTTAGATTTAATTCAAGCAGTGGTGGGTATTTCTCTCCATCCTTTGTAAGAAGAAAAAATTAAGAAAAGTATAAAGAAAAGATGGCAATCTTCCTATATATTTATGAACAAATAATCTAATTCTGTCCTTTGGCATGTCTGGGCTGTCCACATACTAAATCTTCAGTAAAATTAATTTCACTCTGCAGAAATATCTACAATAAAAAAACCCCAACCAAACTGTGGAGAAAAATTGAATGGGGATGACTATAGTGTTAATGTAGGAAAAGTGCTATTTGCAAACCTTGGAACAATCCTAATCCTAATCCACTCAGTCCCTCTTGGCTAGATAAAAAATAAAAGGAAGCAAGTGTGGAGTGCCTTGTGCCTTAAATTCCCTCATACCCCTGTTCATATAGTGAGTACTTCTCATTCTTGGTGGGTGTGTTGGTATTGTTCTCCATCGAGCCAACTCACTGGTTATCCATAAACTCAAGATGACCTATAGACCTCTGGCAGTATATTAACCTATGTAAAGACTTCGATGTGCATATAAATGAGTGGCTGAATCAAAACAAGCAACAGTAAATACCTTTTGAAAAAAATGAAAAAGCAACACAAGCAGTCTGCATCTCTCCTTCCTGCTTTTCTCTCATATGCACAGTTCCACCTTAGTCTGTTCAAGTTAACCTCTTTCTCCAGCCTTCATGCTTTATCTTGGATTCCTACCTTTCCATTTATTCTAACTTTTGAAAAGGGACTTTTTGGATCACTTCTTTCTTTAGCTAAATACTCAAGATATCAGCATAATGGAAATTTACATCCAGATAATAGAATTTAACCATTTCCAGAATTCATATTTAGGGGTGCAAAATGAGGTCTGGGACATAAAAGCCTCAAGTGAAAGGACCACAGAAATATTTTCCTAAGCCTTACACTATCCAAAGGAGTCCTTGATTTGCTTTCAGCTGATGCAGTTAAAATAGACACGTATGCTGAGCTCTTTCACACTCACCAGATCACCAAATTGCTTTATATGCAAGTGTTACCTTTTGCAGTTAGTTTTCTTTCTCTTTCTGTAGGAGGAATGAAAACCAAAACTTGATATTGAACAACTTGCTGAAAATGTCTCATGACAAACCCAGAACAGCACAGGAAGAACTGAGCCACCCAAAACAACACTGATTAATCTTAAAATGAAATGCGTGCTCTCTGGAGCAAAATTCTTGCCCTTTAAGCACATTGACTGGTACACAACCATGCTCTTGTAGCAATTCTCGAGAAAGCCTTCCCTTCTGTTTTCTGTTACCTCCTAGAGGTTTCCCAAAACTCTGTACTTCTCCATCTTTCACTGGTATCCAATACATGTCCCCTTCCTCATGAAAGGCATGTACATATGTCCTGTGTGGATTAGCTGATTGTCAAATAGTTGTTTGTTCCTCAGGTTTCCAGTGTATGGCTGTCTCTTCCTGTATATTTGGCTCCTATTCATCCAAATGTCTTTCTCTCCCAAACAGCTTCCCCAAAAACTGTTGTGTCTATGTTCTAGGCACTTGCTCATATTATAAATTAAAGGAAGGACATGATTACCTATATTTGGCCTGTGGATGTGATACAAGAGAAATCTAAGCTGTAGACTTGGACTTCATTACATGGAACCTCCCATGTGAGCTTTGGAAGTTGTGTCACATCTCCATATGCCTGCATACCAATAATGTTATATGCAGCAGAAGGCAAACTGATCTGCTGCATGCTGGCAACTCACTTATGTAGCCTTCCTGTGGAAAGCCCCTCTTTGGCATACAGGTCCCAACTTCTGACACTTAGTAGGTAATAATAATGAAGATCCAATACTGAAATCTGTGTTATTACATCTATACTCATATTATAAACCATGCTACCCAAACTTGCTAAACAGCCAAAAACCTTGCTGCTTTGTGCCAGGTTAATACAGGCAGATCCTTCCAGTTGTTATTTGGCTGTTCTGAGTACTTGGCCATCAGCCGTTCCTCTCTGATGTGTGTAGCAGGGCTGACAGCTGGGGACAGGAGTCATGGCTTCCATTCTCTGAATTCAGGGAGACATAGCAGTGAGGCTTCCAACCACTGAAGGCTGCTAATTTCCTGACTGTTAAAGAAGAAAAAGCATTCACTTATAGATAGCAGGGCCAACCTTTGGAAACAAAATGGATGTGCAATTCTCAAATCTGTTTGAATGTCAAATAATATCATCCTGCCACAGAAGCCTGCAGAAACGTTGCTAAGCTCTGCACAGACTTGTGCATGCAAACCATGTTCTTAGCCATTGTCTATGCAAAGCTATACACACCAATGGAAATTAAAGAGCACATGCACTGCAGCCTGATTGTTGCCTTTATGTGAACACTGTATACGTTCTTCTTGACTTCATATAGATTCTTAATGGTCAGAATATTTTTGGCAGACCTGAGGCAAAATTCATTCTTTTCATGCCCAGAAAATAATGAAGTCATATCTGAAACAAAAAAATAGGCTTTTTATGGATGTTTTATTTAATACCAAATAACAATACTCTGAGTTCCTTGAGCTGAATTTGCTGGAGGAAATACATATATTCTTTCCTTCCTTCTTTTGCCTCCAGCTGCCTGTTTCAGAACAGGACTTACATTCTTCTTTGTCCACCCATTACAAAAGCATAGTCTACAGGAGAGTATTTGTGCAGAGAATGGTACTGCTGCCATCTACTCCTTGAAGGAAGCATCAACACTTTCTTGTTAATCGTGAACACATCTCAGTTTGTGTCCCAAATCACTTTTGTTTTCCCTAAGTCTAAATATTTAATCAGACTTTTTATCTCACTTGCGTTATGCATCCACCAGACAATCCACCCACGCTTTCTCTTTTTCCTTAGCCACAGCAATGCAAAACAAGTAGTTGCATAAACATTATAGTTTCCTATTTCGTGATGAGATTAAGAATACCTAATAAGGTGCCAGCTTTGACAGAAATGTTTCCTGTAGCTGTGCCATTAATAATGCCTCTCACATGGATCCTCTTGACTTCTGTTATGGCTGAGCTCTTTCTACAGTCAGGACCTTCATTTGGCAGACTGCTCTTGAAAAATTTGGTTTTATGATATAATATCACACATCTATTATAAACTAAATTTCTATTTTTTTTTTTCCATTTCCATTTGATGGATCTTGGAGTTACACTGAGATACCTGTCTGTGACTAAGAGGAAGTTTTGCTCTTTGTCACGGTTTAGGGTCAGGGCAGCCTGCTAGACCTATAACAGATGTTCTCTGTTAAGCCCCCCTCCCTTCTCAAAGGGGAAGAGAAAGGGAATAAGGGAGAGACACGTATCAATTAGAAAACTAAAACAGCTTTAATGAAAATTAAAATAATAATAATGGAATATAAACAAATATATGCAAAAGCAGTATCAAACCCAACACCCCCTGATGGCAATTACATCACTGTAACAACTGATGGTGTAGAGCAGGCAGTGGCAAAGTCCCAGACTGGTCCTAGTGGCAGATGGGAACTGTGTTCGGGAGCTGGACTCTGGTAATGGATTTAGGAACACACAGATCAGGATCAAAGGCAGAACAGAGTGCCTCTCAGATGCCAAACATTGAAGAAGAGAGGAAGAAGCCAGAAGCCAAAGAGCTGAGCTGAGCCCTTGGCCCTCATGATACCTCAGCTTTATACCAAATGTGATGTATATGGGCTGGAATCCCTCACTGGTCAGTTTAGGCTCAACTGTCCTGTCCACTCCTCCCTGCAGGTCAGGCCTTTTACTTTCTGCACCCTTCAATGTGGTGCACAAGATCCAGCAGTGGCCTTGGTCTGCACACCAATCCTTGATACTAACTCTAAACATTGGATCACTGCTAGAAGTGGACACTGTCTGTAAAAATATGCTGCTAACTTCAGAAGATGCAGGTAGTTAGAAGAACTGAGCTGAAAATCACTGAACAGAATTAGCTCTTTTCTCACTCAAACCAGGACAGTCCTGTATGTCCAAATCACTGTGACTCAAAATTTAACTAAAACTGAAAGACTCCATAAAGGGCTGTTACTTGTTCAGTAGGTCTTCCCAATGTCTCCATTCCCTTTTACACAGGTGGAGGGCTTTTTCTGCTGTATGATTTGTCTTCATGGTCCTGCTGCGATTAACATGCTGTTGTGTGCATTTTGCTATTTGTATGTCTACCAGGCAAATTCTGCAGTGAAAATTTTCTCTAGAATAATTTCAGCCAAACCCCCTCCTTGATTTTCCTGTTTTCTCCTTGTGCTGCTTTTTAATTTTGCTGCCTAAGCAGCACCCTATCAAATCAACTAGGAAAATAAATAAATCTGGATACCAGCTTAGCTGCATTATTGGAGCACAAACATGCCTGTCTGATTCATTTATAGAGTGTATTGAGGATAAGCTTAAAACATTTAAGAGATGTCGTTGCCAAAGTGTCTCATTGCTGAGTCTTTCTCTGTCTAGGGATTTGCTACATGTCAAAATTAATACTGAACAGCAACTGTATCTTGAATGTATGGAAAAGACAGTTTACAGATACTTTGGTTCTGGCAATGTTTCTACAATATATAGAGGTAAGAGAAATAAAGATGACATCTTCTGATTTACAAGTTTAGTCCTCTTCAGGAAAATGTCTTGATCTTTCCTGTGATAATCTTTTCAAATGGCACAAAATTGTTCTGTGTTTTAAAACACCCTTGCTGAAACTTTTATACATTAGAGCTTCCTTCTGGCCTCCATAAATGCCATTACATCACCCAAAGGAATACTGTGGTCTGGAAGCAATTCTAAAAGCCTAACAACAGAAGAAATATGTTAGATCTTGAAGAAGTAGGAATTAATGAAAGCATCCCACATTCTCTCCTTCTTTTCTATCTCTTTTTTGAGACCTTTACCACTGGAACATGAGTTCCAGCTGAATTTTTAGCCTGCTTGACTCATTCTTATCTTGTATCTGCACAAAGGGCTGCAAACAAAATGAGGTGGCATGGAGGAGTTCATGGCCCAGTTTCATCTCTCAGCACAACTCTGGGTTAGTCAATGGAAGCAATGATGTGCTTACCATGAAGTATCTAATTTGTTGAAGGAATTATTTCCTCCTTAAATGGGCAGGGGAGGGCAGCTAGGTGACATTCAGATGGGTATGTTATGGTAAATGCATCCATAGGCTGTGCAGATCTAGCTGCAGATCTAACTTGTTTGTCAAGGAAAAGACACTGTGCAGCACCAGGTTATGCCAATAGTTGGCATTGATTAGAGTTTCCACAGAACTGTAGCTATCCTTCATTATGAAATTCTCAGGCAGAAAATGATAAATAAATTCAAATCATAATTTTAGAGAATATAACTTTTTTTTTATTACGATTTATTTTGAAATGTCTCTGCCCCACTTGTGTGCTATTAAACTAAAAAATGGCTTTCCTTTTAAGGCTCTCACATGAGTAAAGCTATTTTTTTACTGCTAAATTCAGTGATCTACTGCATCTTTCATATCCATGAATGCTGAAACAGTATCTATTAATAGCAGCTCTGCACCAGGGTAAATATTTTGTTATATACACTGCAGAAGTTCTTAAAGAATAAGATTTATATACATAACATGATGTGCTAAATTATGTCCAAATTTTAAAATGGATCTCGGTAGATTTGTAGGGTATGTTAGCAATGAGTTCTGCCACTGATTTTGAAACAAAGAGTTTGAGATAGGTAGCTAGAAAGAAAAATAATATATCAGAAATAGAGAAATAAACATTTGAAGGAATGTGCACAAGTTCTCATACTTAACAGACATCTTAGTGCTTTGACAGACAAAGTCTTTTTCTTATGATTAAAAAATATGGGGCTGATGTTTCTGCCCCATGTACTTGGAGTGTAGCTGTTTTAACAGTTGAGTCACAGTCCTTCCTCAGGGAGATGGGGTGCACAGGTGGGATCTAGGCTGGGCATGGGGAGCTGGGTGCATAGGAGAAAAAAACCACCTCTGCCAGAGAGTTAATGTTTGATGGAGCAGCTGATCCTGATAGGAAACGCTTGCCTGTTTCCCCTATTTTTTCTCATCTTCTTCTGGAGGCTTCCACCTGAGCTGTGGTGTGCTGGATATATTTCTTCTGTATTCACCATGCTTTCATAAGGAATGGAAAAGAGAAGCAGAGATTAAAACAGGAATCTTAATGAAGCCAGTCTGTACTGAATATATGTTATTTTACAAAGCCCATTGCTCTCTACAGTGTGGCACTATACAGGTCAGTTGAAGATAGCAGTTTAAATTTTATTTATTTATTTATTTATTTATTTGTTTAATGTAATGGAAAATCATAAAGGGGCACAGAAGGGGTATCTCTGAAGGCATGGGAATGACTTGCCTGAGAACTGGAATCTGGGGCAAAAGGAAGAAGAAAACATTACTTTGTATTTCTCTATTATTAAGTTTCTTCCTCAACCATTTGCTACTGCCCATTCTTCAACAAGCTGCAGGGCTGGAGGGACCTCTGCTCTGAACCCATGCATTTGGGCTTAAAGGATTATTTCCAGGGACAAGGTCCAAGGGAAGACACTGTGCAAGAGGCTGGCACGGAAATTCCCATTGGACAAGCAATACATACCCTCATAGACATCACATCCCTTTGAACAGTATCTCACCATCATCAAAATATTTGAAGATCTCACCAGAATATTTTACCATATGCATTTCTGTTCAAATACATGATGAAAACAGTGATAGTAAACTGTGGTACATGAATTCTAGCAAACTGCATGTAGCCTGTACTCTGGTGCATGCAAAGCAGCTTAGTTCTGTCACAGACTGTGCTTGTGGAGGGAGGAATGATGCTCTTTGTTTCCGTGGCTTTTCTGTAAACAGTGCTCAAACTGATCCAAAAAGTCTTATTTTACCTTCCAAGTGATAGTCTGGATCGTGATTTCTTACATGGCAGGGACATCTGCTGGTGCTAAAGTAATCCTGCAGAGCACCCAGCATCACCCCAGGGTGCAGTCGAGGGGGGTGAAGGAGCTTGTGACACAGTGCTGGAGGGAAGGGGCCAAAATTGCAGGGAAGAAACAGACATCCAGCCTCTTGGCTACCCTCTGTTTGTAAAGCAGCATAATAATACTACTTTGGACCACAATTCATTATGCAGATGAATTTAAAATTTTAATCATTAAGAAAACTAATATAAATTGATAATCATTCATGTTTTAAGGCACCACCAAAATATAAATCATACACTTACTGAATTGCAGCAAAATATGCTGTATAGATAATCAGATTAGTACACAGTTCATGTATGGCCAGCTAGGATAATAATGCTGGTATTTCCACCTCAAAGCAAAATCCTTTGCATTAATGTCTGTAATAATTTATTTATCATAGTAGGAGGAAAAATGGAACAAGGTTAGTGTTCAAGTACCTGCAGAAGTCCCAAAAGGATGGTTGTTTTCCATATGTGCTGAGCATATTTAATGCACATCACAGTATCTGTTCCTGCCAAACACAGCTTCTTTAATGGTCCCTGAGAATTATTTCCATGCTGCTGAAGGTAGCCAGTTGTGGTGCTGCGATGGCTGAGCTTTTCCCTTTGTTATCTCCATCCTCCTTCTCCATGTTTTTATCATGCAGAAGGGATTTTGGTAATGTGACTTGCATATGGCTAAGTAGTTTCTAGTTTACCTTGGCTCTGGAGAAGATAATTAAACAATTATTGTGCAACATTATAATTATTGATTTATGGACCATGTATTTAAAAGTTGGAGGGAGGCTGGGAGGGGATGAACTTACTTAAGGGCCCTGACACTACTAACTTGCAGTTTAAAACATCTGTCTTGCTTTTAAAAATCTATATCATTGCAAACTAGGCCAAAATAAATGATGGTCATCTCCAGCAGTAATCAAGAAAAAAATAATTAAATTTTACCTTTGACAAAACGTCCACTTGTTACTTTCTCACTTTCTGTATAGAGGGAATCACAAATATTTAATAAATAGTCTGTGTTTTGATGAATCTATATTTCTATATGTGAAAGCAGCTGTATAAGTGAGGAAAATGGGTGGAGGGTGTGTGTGTATATATATATATATATGCCCAAGGAGTATAACAGCCTTTCTCTACAAGTCCTGGAGACAAAGATGGTGTAAGCAGGAGCTCTCTGCTGTTTGTTAAGCAGACACATATGCAAAAATGGTAATGGAAGCTCATTGGAATGAGTCACAACAGAATGGGCTAGCCAGGCTTTATTTTTGTGCAAGCTTTGTGGTATTTAAGGGCATGTCTTTTAAAGCTCACTGTGTTTGAAAGTTGTTATAACATAAGCAGCATTAGCAAGGAGACTGTGATCCCAGGGTGTCTGTGGAAAGAGTTCTATTCTATTATTCTATTCTATTCTATTCTATTCTATTCTATTCTATTCTATTCTATTCTATTCTATTCTATTCTATTCTATTCTATATTTCATTCTATTCCAAACAATCCATTATTATTTTCATTACTATATTATGCTGCAAAACCTCCAGTATGAATCTAGAGAAAAACAAAATTTTCAGGTTAAAGCAGAAACCTGTTTTATGTGATTGTTTGGGTTTTTTGTTTATCTCTTTTTTTTTTTTTTTCGTTTTGTTGTGTTTGTTTATTTTCCCCTCTCTTCCTCTACAAGTAGAGCCAAAGTGTTCTGCCTTCCTCTGAGCAGAGAGCCCAGGCATGGAGGGTCTCAGCTAGTGTAGCCACAGTCACCTCGTGGCACACTGGGAGCCTGTTTTGAGAAGGGTTGAGGGTGTGAAGAATAAATTTACACAGAAAATAGCTGCAGAAAGCATGTCACAATGGTCGCAAGGGGGCAGAAGCAGCTCAAGATTAGGTCTGCTGCTCAAAAGTGGCTTTCCCGACCCTGAATTCCTCCGTCTACGTTCAAACTGATAAAATCCTTTTTGAACAAAAATGTAAGCACGCGGCTTAACAGTTATGTCCAGCTGTATTATTAACGCAATTATGGAAAAAAAAAAAAAATTATAAATGTCTGAAAGGATTTTTGGTTATAGTCTGATAAAGAGATTGGCTTTTTAGGAGCTGAATCTTGGGAACAAGAGGCCTCAGGGAAGTCAAGGTTTTAATAACGTTCTTACCCATTCTTTCACTGTTCTCTTAAAACCCAGTTGCAAGACAACTGTCACTGGGGAAAAGAGAAAATGCAAAAAATAATTTTTTTCAGGTGTAATACACTTAAAGCATGATTATCTACCCATACCCTTATTTGTATGTTCAATTTTTGGTTCTGATACTAGAAAGTGTTTTTATGCATTCAACTTTAATCATATAAGTGGCCTTGCTAGTTCCATTGAGGCCATAACAATAGAGCAAAGATACAAAGCTTTTTGGGATCATGGCCCTGTGGTGTAATCTTTTTAATGCACAGATGACACCTGGCGTTACACAGCTGGAAGTCCTGGAAATGTCTCTGTGCACAGAAATTAGCTCCAAAATTATTTCAGATTACTTCAAAGAAACATCATGATGCTGGGCGCTTTGAATCAAATTATATAAATTTCTGTTTCTAAAACTTAAATCTAATTCAGAGCCTGCTCCTTTCTGCCAACAGCTCTGCATCTGATGAATGTAGAGCATCCCCCCCCTTTGCCATGTGGAAATGGCCTCCTGAGTTCCTGCTCTGCTGGCTGATGGCTTCCATCAGCGTGGAGGAGCCAGCATGGGCAAGCACAAGCCCTATTGGACTGGGTACAGAATCTGAGCCCCTCCAAAATGATCCAGAAATTCTGCATTAGACAATAACCCTTTAAATAACCCTTTAAATTAGAGCTTGAGGAATGACTTTTTTTTTTTTTTTTTTTTCCCATATTGCTAAATAACTTAGCTACTGAAATACTTATTATGGACAGAACTTGTCATCACCATTTTTAGAAACAACTCCATTTATCACTTAAAGAAAAGGACAGAGTGCCTCTAGAGAACCTAGCTTAATGTAATGCATGCCTACTGAATCAAGTCCATTTATTAATAGAGAACTTAATTTACTGGGGAATGGAATAATATAAATAATAATACAATACAATAATATAAAATAAATGAAACACAGACAATAGCATGAGTGGTGAACAGACTCAAGAATCAAACTTTCTGGTTTGGTGTCATCTGCATGTTACCTTGGGGTAGAGCTAGACCTTCACACATGCTAGACCCTTTGGTAGCCTGAGACACCAAGGAATCTGGACATAAGTAAACAGCTTCTTATTGTACCAATCCAAAGTGTCTCTGAATTCTCATCTGTGCAAACTTCATTACAATGTAGAGGTAGCATGAAATGAAATCTTGATTCAAGTATTTCAAACTGTGATTCATCTTGCAATGTACTAATAATGATGGTTTCTAATTTCTACTAATTAATTCCTAAATTGAAAATGCAGATGTCACTTAGCCAAGAAGGAGAGAAAATTCTTTTGATGAAAAGAATAGAGTTCAAAACGTCCCTGACAAATTGAAAAATGGACTTAAAAATAGAATGTAATTAAAAAAGAAGTAAGAATTAAATTAAAATTAGCCAAAAGCATTATATACAAGTAACATTAAGCATCCCCAACCATACAGGATGGGGAGCAACTTTCTTCAACAGTTGTGAAGAAAAAAAATCTCATCAAATAAGGACATGAAATGGTCATATTGTTACAAAAACGGGAAATGCCATCCTAGGATGTATAGCAGAGTAAAACTTATAAGATACTTGAAATAAAGACTCAGCTCAAAAGCATTATTCACTTTTGAGTGCAGACATCCAAGCAATAGACCAACAGGATCTGCTCACTTTAAAGAAGTGAGGATGAAAAAGAGTTTTGACTCCCTCCTATGAGGTGGGAAGCAGGAAAATTCAAGGAGCCCAACCCTTAAAACTAGGTTTTTACAACTGTGAAAAGTAAAAAAACAACCTCCTCTTAAATTTCTGATCAGAAACTCCAAAAGGAAAAAGGAAAGAAGAATATCATGCAATAAATGAATGTGTATAAACTATGATGATTGAATGGAACTCAAAGCAAGGAATTTAGAAAGTTTTAATCTGTATTTTAGAAATGACTAAATGATGACTGGTACATTAGAGATTAAAACTTTCAGATGCTGAGATGTTCCCTGATACTCAAAAAACCAAAGCTTCTGAGAAGACCTAGACATTTCAGTGTCTGGCCTGTGTATGAGTATGAGCTCAGCCCTCAAGGAATGCTGTTTCAGAGGGAAGTTCTTCCTGCTTACCATACCACTAATATAAATCTGTTCTGGTTTACTTATGTTAAGTGGCATAGTAATGTTATTATTTGCAATTAAGATCTTTTTACAAACTGTGCTTCTGGAAAATTTCAGCTCATCTCTTGCTTCTCAAGATTTCTTTCTGCTAAGCTTGTGCTAAATAAGGCTTAGGTGATCTCTAACTCTTATTGCTTATGGTTTTTTACATTTCTAAAGTTACCTTCAGTTAAAATTCACTTAATTTAAGACCAAAGAGGATTGATACTGTAAGTCTGATCTACAGAAATGACTTAGTAATGTTCTTTAAATATTCAAAAGATAGTAAGGAGATGTGGTGTGTTGACCTTGGCTGTCTGCCAGATGCCCACCAAGCCACTCACTCTCCCTTCTCAACAAGTTGGGTGAGAAAATAAATGAAAAAAAATGTGAGCTGAGATAAAAACAGGGAGATTGCTTAGCAGTTACTGTCATGGGCAAAACTGTCTTGACTTGAGAATTAATTTAATTTATTGACAATTAAAAATTGATTAAGAGGGTGGGAAACAAAGACAAAACTAAAACCACCTTCCTCCACTCACTCCCACTTGTTCTTCCCAGGCTCAAATTCAGTCCCAGCTCTTCTGCCTTGTCCTTGAGCCATGTAGAGGAATAGGAAATTGTGGTTATGGTATGTTCATAACCTTTCATCTCTGATGCTCCTTTCTACTCACATTGTTCCCCTGCTTTAGTGAAGGGTCCCTTTCAAAGGTACAGTCCTTCAAGGACTACTCCAGCATGGGTCCTTCCCATAGGATATAGTCCATCAGGAACATACTGCTCCACCATGGGTCCCTCATGGGCCACAGGTCCTGCAGAAAACCTACTGCTGTGTTGCCTCCTCTACATGGGATGCAGCTTCTACCAAGAGCCTTCTCCTGTGTGGGCTGCCCATGGGCTGCAGGGAGATAACCTGCTTCACCATGGTCTGTCTTTTCCAAATGCTACAGGGGAATCTATGCTCTGGTGCCTGGAGCACCTCTTCCCTGCCTTCTTCACTGACCTGTGTGTCTACAGGGCTGCTTCTCTTATATTGTTCTCACTACACCTCCTCACAGCTGCTGTACAGCATTTTTCACCCTTTCTTAAATATGTTATCACAAAGGCACTACCAGCAGTAGCTCAGCTTTGGCCAGCAGTGGGTCCATTGGAGCCCGCTGGACCTGATTGTGTCTGACATGGGGCACCTCCAAAACCTTGCCATGTAAACCCAGTACAGGAGGATAGTCTATTCTTCATGATGCATGCCCCAAGAGGGCAGGATGAGGAATATGTACTTAAATTGCAGGAAAGGAAAATATGCATTAGACATTCCTGGGCTGAGGCTGGCAAAGCAGTAGGATTTCGTGGGAAGACACTGAAATCTTCACTACAAGATGTGTTCTAAACCAGAATGAAATCCTGTCAAAAGTGATTGTCCTGCAGAGTAGCGGTAGAGGAGAGGGCCTCTTAAGACCCCTTCCAATGCTGTGATCTTGTCAGGTTGAAAAAATTAGGTGACTGGTATCACATAAGGTAATTTTGCTCTGGTGGCAAAGCCATTATCTGGGACTTCAGCTGGCTGATTTAGTATCTTTGTTTATTTAGTATTTTGTGCTAATTTCTTAGATTGTTTTGGTGTGGGGTTTTTGGGTTTTTTTTTCCCTATCTTCTTTCTTATCTTAAATTTAAGTTTTTGTGCTTGTGTAGTTTCTTATCTGTAATCTATCATCTCTTTGTCCGTCTGGAAGTTTTATAGCGCTGTCCATGTCCATTACCATTCCAGTGGTTTTTCTGCAGATAATCAATAACTAGGAGTCTCTAGCAGACTTCATAAAGTGTTTGGCTTTCTTTTGCTCTCTGGATAAAAATTTCTGCTTTGAGGTTTGCCCTTTAAAATGTAGACTATATTAATTTATGCTTTGTTTCTGCCGTCAGAGTGGCTCCTGTTAACAAACAGATTGTTTCTGAGAATGGATATTTTATTTTTATTGCATTTTTCCTCAGGTGCAGACATCATACATTCAAAGAGTCGGTGCTGACCTCTTTCTTTTGGTGTCTTTACACAGGCTCTTAATGAGGTTGAATATTGCATTAAAGGCTTGTTGATGGCTCCCCAGAGAAAAGTAATCTGTGGATGGAATAATAGCAAGTAAATATTAAATTGGTTCCCTCGATACTCACCCTGTAAGCTTTGTGAATTAGGGAAGGCTATTCATGATGTATTGTGACTGTAGAGGAGGGAGCACACTGCCACTGCCCATGTTCTGGTGTCCCTCTGTAGAATCTCACCTCCAAGATGGGACAAAACAGATCCCACCAGCCATTACCTCTTTCCCTGCCCATTCCTCTCTGGGTCCACCAGAAAAGAGTATCCTTAGTGTAGGGACTGGGAAGGTTCCCAACCTGCACAAGTAGACAACCAGGAGCACTGAATGTGATGTGGGAAATACCAACCTGGCAGCCTACACACATCCTGTGTGAACTTCAGTGGGTCCAGTGGAGCTTTAGCCCATGCCTAGGACTCACAGACACATGGATATACATGTGAACCCAGTAATACAAGGTCCTTCAATAGCTATGTTTGTCTGAGCATTACATTCACACTGAAAGGAATATCCAAGGTAATTAACTTTATTGAAGTACTTAATTAGAGGCACTAAACTCCTTAAGGCCAGGAAATTTAGATAGACTATAAACTTTTCTGAAATACATTTGAATTTACCTCTCATTTCCTGCCCTTCTCATAAACATCCATAAAGGTTTCTCAATATGCTATGATGTAATCAAGATGATGATTTACTTTAGAAAACATCCTGGGTTTTAGAAAACAAATATTACCATGCTGAATTTGTGCAGTGTAAAACCACATCTGGCCTTATTGGGATAGAAGGTTAATTAGGAACATCTGTAATAAACTAATGACACCCCCTCAAGCTATGAAGAGAAAGTAGTGCATTGTATATCTGTGCTTAGCTAGTATTAGGGAATGAAACCACGTTACTGGAATAGGAAGGAAGAATGAAGGAAGAAGTTATTCTGCAAAAGCTCTCATGGCTCTGGTTTTTGACAGATTGAGAAAAATCTTTGACTTGCAATTTTAATATGGATTTGAAAACTTTTGGTGTTTGAAAAGCTAAAGGTATCTGTCACTCGCTTTTTCTCTTAGAGGAAACAGAATGTGACAGAATTTGGCCCCTAAAGAATGACACACTCCTACTCACTAGGCACTCCTGCTATTCCAAATCCCAAACACTGCTTGCTAAGATCAGCACATAGAGAAATAAAAAAAAAATCAGCAACAAAAATGCAGAAGTACCTGTATCATGTTGACAATATCCAACATTACTTTTTAAAAATGTCACTTGAAAAAGCTGTCTGACAAAGATGTGAGCATTTGTAACTATCTGCAAAAGCATGATGGAGACAGCTGCCTTAAATCCTGTTACTAATAACCTGCTCGGTATACTAAGCAGGCTCTCCAATTGAATCAAAACTGCTGGAGGAAGTAGAACAGTTCAGTTTATGTGTTGCCAGCTTGATATTCATTGTAAACACCCAGAACAACCACCAGCAACAACAAAGGCAAGGACAGTGCACAGTGATATGGAACTAAGCTTTCGACAGTGCAGAAAATAACACTTTCTCTCTAAGTCTCATGGAAAATATATGTTTTCCATATATATGGAGATATATAATATCTCCATATATAATAAGAGATTTATCCAGATTCATACATTGACTATACAATTATTTTTTCTTATGTATGTCCACTGTTATTTCAAGGTGTAGTAATTCCACTCAGGATTCAGTAATTAAGTTGCAATAAACACTATTTTAAATTGCAAGTTTGAGAAATGTACAAGATATATTGTTATCTGACACAGAGTAAAAATATTTAGTGTGGATACATAAATGACTTTTACTGCACAGAATTACAGTATTAGAAGATTGTGACTGTAATAACTTAATAAGCACTTTGAGGAAAGACAGCAAATGGAACAGGCTCTGACATCCTGTACACACCTACACAGCTGCTCTAGCACATGACATTTCTAAATGGGCTTCCCTGCAACAGTATTTGACAAGTGATAAAAGCTGTGTTGTTAAATCTGACAGTCTCTCAAGTCTGTATCTCCAGGATACCTTTTGTTAAAAGGCTTTCAGCTTTGGGTCTTCCTGAACAGAGGTCCTACTTTAATAATTGCACTGGTACATTAAGTAAGTCCACTTGTTTATCATGCCCTATATTCTAGAAGGAATCAAGGATTTGAAGACATCTGTCTGAAGCACCCAAAAGTACCT
Source organism: Megaceryle torquata (assembly GCA_024611175.1). NCBI lineage: Eukaryota > Metazoa > Chordata > Aves > Coraciiformes > Cerylidae > Megaceryle > Megaceryle torquata. The sequence continues at coordinate 15,749 of JANIJG010001786.1, read as the reverse complement.
GAATTCTTGGAAGGAGGATGCACAAGACTGTTTATCACCTTCTCAAGAAGCACATAAAGTGAGTTTTATTGTAATTTATATTTGCTGGTGTAAGCTGATTTTGAGTATGTTTCAAAACTGTCATTGTTAAGTGTGTAAGAGTATGATATACATATATATGTGTGTGTGTGTATATAATATCCATTGAATGAATGACTACACCCTCATATTTTTCCAAATTCCAATATTCCAGTTGCTTTAAAATTAAAAAAAAGTATTTATAGAATCATAGAATCTCTCTGGTTGGAAGACACCTTGAAGTTCATCAAGTCCAACTGTTAATGATATCTATTTCTTCAAAATGCTCTAAGAACAATAATATCCCAGTTTCCCCCTGAAATAGGTGTGTGTGTTCATCTTCTGTAATAGTTTATCCAGCCATTTAAAGAATGCCCGGGATGCCCCGCTCTGAGGCACTGGTGTCTTGCTCTGAGAACTTCAGATGTGACCAGCTCAGCAGATCTGAGGGGCTGTCTTATAAAATATAGCAGCAGTCCTTTGTATGATGACAGAAATCATGGCCTGCAAAGCCATTTTTCTACTATCTTACAATGATCAGGCATATAGCCATCTGTCCAGTTCTTTTGCAGACTCATAAGACATTTCTGTGTTACTGTTTCAGTAACAGGGCTCAATCTCATAACTGTTTCAACCCATGCTTACTGGATAAAATACTGTATAAACCAGCAGTAATGCCTTCTTTTCCCTGAAAGACATCTTAAGTATTCAACCTTTCTCTGCTGCCAAAGTAAGCATGTGTTATGCACCTCATTGGAGAGTTTTCTTATCATCATCTTGTATGAGTTATTGTGGACTGAAAAATTCCTTCTGCTTCTCGTGGAGTCCTTGCATATTCACTGCCCTTGAGTCACCAAGTGAAGAAGAGTAAACCTAATGTTCAGTAGCTATAGCACCAGCTAGGAGGATAGAGACCTATTTTCCATTTTCTACATGAGTAAACAGTTAAATTTCAGTTATTCAGCATTGTAGCCCCTAAAATCTCACAATAAATACCTTTCAGATTGGGAGAGGTATGCCAATGTTGCAGCAAATAGCAGACTTGATCTATACCTTTTATTTTCCAGAAATAATCTGCAAACACACTTCCGTATCTGCAAAATTGTTTCTCATATTCAAAGTAAATTACAAGGGCAGTGTGAATGAACAAGTTCTGAGTGTCATAGTCGTGGCTGTAAATGAACATAACTAAATATCTGAGATCTACAGAGGTGCATTACAAAATGGCTTGTAAAAATAGGAGAGGCTTGCCTATAATTTCCAATCCAAAGCACCTTGAAACTTCAAGGTGGATAAAATCTGGGTCTGAAAGGATCTTCCATTCTGGTCCATCTCTGCCTGAAATGGAAACGTGAAATATTTTCGTCTTTACTTTTAGGTATGTACGTACAGATTGTTATGCCAATGCCATGCAGTTAAGCTGGTGCTTAGTGTTCTATTCATGTCTGTGCATCTGAGACCCAAGGAAGTGGGAGTTATAATGTCTTTTTGTAATCAGTTTTTAGATGGTAGTAGATATTTCCTGGGAATGGGATATTGGACAATTTTTATTTATTTATTTATTTATTTTAATAATGTTCCATATATATCCTCATGCTCTTGAATAAATTACTTATGTTTGAAATGACACAAAACCTCGCTTCTGCTCTTCCTGAGACAAGAAGCAGGACTGGACTTGATTTATTGGAGAGCAAGAAAGAGTTTCTGTGGTTCATGAATTAGAATCACCAAAAAAGCACAAAGCAACAAAAGCATGCAGAGTGGAGAAATTTACTATAGTTCTCCTGTGGTTTATGAGGGAAGACTGTTACAACTATGCTTCCCCTCTGTCTCAGCTGTTCTTTTATAGAAAAGATTTGTGGCCTTTATGGAAGTTGTGAGTTTATTAACAGTTTCTGTTAAATCCAGTAAAGGAAACTGCCCAAGAAAGAATTCAACAAAAAGCTAATCTAACTGGCTTTCCAGTGATGGATGGGATCCTATTCCTTAAATCTTCAAGGGGAAAGAATCTGTAAGTAAAGAGTGGAAAATTAAACTGGAATCTTTCTTGTGAGGCAAAGATAAAAGGAGTCCTCTGTGTGAAGGAGACCTAGGTCTCTGGCAAACCATATCCTGGGCTATATTTGAAGAGTGTACCACAGGCATGAAAAACAGCCCATCCCCTCTATTCTGCACTTGTGATACGACCTCTGGAGTACTGCATCCGGGGCTACCCAGTGCAAGAGAGATGAGGACATATTGGAGCATCCCAAGATCAGCAGAGGGTTTGCAGGATGATTGGGGGCCTAGAGCAGGGGGTATATGAAAATAGGCTGACAAACCTGGGTTTATTCTGCCTGGAGAAGAGAAGGTGAAGGGATCTTAGTGCTGTCTATAACAATTCATGGAAAAACAATGCCTTTCTACTTTAAAACTCACCATCTTGCTTTATGAAAGATGTTTTCACATGGAGTGAAAAGCATTTGTCACTGCACAAGAGGTTACAGAAAGGAATTTATTTTTTTTACCAACTGAAGCCTAACCTCAAGAAATTTTCACCAAAACATATCAGGCTCTGCTTAAGATTAGAAAAATTATTAAACCTTGGATTAGGACACATGCCACAGAAAAAAAATCTGTCTGATGTGATAGGTGATTTCTTTCATTACATAGTCAAAGTATCTGGTTTGATTAGATCATGGCTTATTTGACTTGATAGATGGTACGTATTGGTCCATAAAAGGTGGATCACTTATGACAGGTGACATGGCTTGCAGCTTAGTCAAAAACATTATGAGTTGTTCACTTTGGATAGCGTACAGCTTACCAAGGGGCTTTATGCTTTAATAGATATAGGGTATATTCACAGTATGTAGCCAAGCATACTTTTTCTCAAATACTGAATTATGGAACCTCAAAGTGTCTTCTTCAATGCTTCTGTTCTAGATTCATTGTCAGAAGTAGAGTACATAGCATCTATTAATAATTAATATACCATATTGCTATTTTTGGTGATTACAAATTTTCCTGATGTGGTTTCTTGCCCATGTCACTGTGCTGTGTTTCTTATTTGTAAGCTTTTTAGGAGAAACTTTTGCTTACTTGATGCTTACTTGATACTATTAAATCTTATTTGATGTGTCTCTATATTAACTACATATATGTACAGCCACAGGTACAGCTTTTGTTCCCCACAAAATATGTATCTGGTGCTCTCGGTGTGTTGCAGATTTTTGCTGCCAGAGCAGATGAACCTGGCACAAATGCTGACTAGAAGCTACTGTTCATTTCCTTGTGTAGGATAAAGACCTTATTAGTGATATCCATGAATGTTTTGCATCTCAAACAAAGGTATGATTTTAAGTACATTATTTTCAATTATTCTGTTTAAATAATATAACTAATAGTCTAAAAGGCAGACTAAGCAGACCACAGATTTTCAAAACTATGATGGGAAATCAAACAAAAGCTTGGAGAAGGAATACATCCTACAGGCTACCACTCTATCTGTTAGGTCTGTTAGATCTTGTTTTTTCTTTTCTCTGCTATAAGCTTTAGGTTGGATCTAAGGTTGGATCTAATATGAGGTTTAACAAGACCAACTGTAAGGTCCTACACTTTAGCCACAATAACCCCCTGCAGCACTACAGACTGGGGGATAAGTGGCTGGAGAGCAGCCTGGAAGAGAGGGACTTGGGAGTACATGTTGGTGATATGTACATGCCCAGTTGAAGTGCCTCTACACCAATGTATGCACCAAGGGCGACAAACAGGAGGAGCTGGAAGATACTGTGCTGCTAGAAAGCTACAACCTGATTACCATTACTGAAACTTGGTGGGACAAATCCCGTGACTGGAGTGCAATTAATGATGACTACAGGCTGTTCAGAAGGGACAGAGAAGGAAAGAGGGCCAGAGGTCTTGCCCTCTACATCAAGAAATTGATAAAGTGTGAAGAGCTGTCCCTGAAGAATATCCACTGAGCGAGAATACCCATACTCCTCACACCTCCCAAGTTGATGGACTGCAAGATGGGGACCAGTACATGAGTGGCATAGATCTGGCAAATGGAACAAGGAAAAGGGAACAATTTTCCTCTTTCAGAACATTTGCTGTCACTTACTGTTCCCAAAACTGTACATCAGTATATAACCTCACTACTTGTCTTTCTCCTGACATCCTTTCTCTCTTCACAGGAAGGAATACAATAGCAACAAAGCACAGGGTTTCTTGGGAAGACAAAACATTACCTCACAATATATCTGAAACACTCTTCTCTGCCAATCTTGCAAAGTTAGGTTCTGAGGAAGGTACAGACCAGGAGGAGTGAACAGTAGCGTCTGTACAGATCAGATGAAGAGAGAAGTGACATGGGAGCAGACATTGCCTTCACTTGGATTCTGCTGCTGGCAGCAACTGGAAAGGTGAGACTTTGGTTAGTTCTCTTTAGTCAGTGCCTTTAGAAACATTTGGCTTTTCCAGATTCACCCCTGTTCATTCTGTCCTCCTTTAAGAAGGATTCTTGTTGCTTTACTCCAGGAATGCATTATTTGCTTTGTTGTCTGTTCAGCATTCATTACTTCAAGAGAATGGAGGAAAGGGAACCCACCAATCAACCAATTTCTTCCATTCATTTTTCACTGTCTTTAGCACTAGGGTCAGCTTTGACATTTAGGGAGCAATACGGCTTGTGTTCTAAACTATTGGGTGCAGCAAAGAAACTGTAATCTTGCTGATCGTATTAGTAGTTTTCTTTTTCATCAAGGAAGAGGCTATTTGCTTTGCTTAAACCTATTGTGGGTTCCATCATGGACTCCTGCCCTTCTCTGTCATTTCCCTGTAATACATTCATGGTCTTTCAATTGAAGTGAAAGAAGCTGGGCTTCGTTGATAAGCATTGACAAGTAGGAGGAAGGAAAAAAATGATGTCTGTTTCTGTAAGAAAGGTACTTTGTATTGTTTACACATGATAGTGCTGAAATGTCTCACTCATAAAATGCAGTGGGAGGAGGTACTGATGTGTCAGGAATAGTAATTAGTTCTCCAATAAACTGAGGGATTTGTCACAGCTATATTTGCACAAGATAGTAATTTTTTTGTTTGTTTCTTTATTTTCATGTTTAAATAGAGAAAAAGTTACAACCATTTTTGATTGTTTCAAACCCCCTTACAATGCTTACACCATGACACCCTCTTCATACATGTGTCACTGGCAGGGAAAGAGAATTTTCCTTTTCCTGCCTCTCATTGCTGTCAAGCACCTTTGGTCTGGCCCATAAAAGCCTCTGCACTGAGGTGCCTGGTCATTATTTTCCTTTATATAGGTATGTCCAAGGTAGGGAGGCTGATAAACACCTTAATCATGACCAGCCAGGAAAAGCGCAGTATCTGAAAAGAGCAGCCACGCAACCCAGAACAATCACTGCTCCTAAGTCAGACAGATTTTGCCTTCAAATGGGAAGAACATACCAACCTGTCTCAATCTGCATCAGATGACAATTTCTACATCATCACTGAAGATGTTTTTCAGGTGGGTTAGTCAGACTTCAATCTTTCTGTTTCATTTGCCACTTAGTGATGGATGTACTGGTGTTCTCTGTGATGTAAGAACTTCCCTGGTGAGGTCTGGACTGGGAACCTTAGACTTTTCTCAGAGAGCTCCAAAGTTTTCTGTTTTATCAAAGGTATAAGGGGCTACCTTGCATTTTGGAAGGGTGTAAACTCTTAGTAGTTGTGAAAAATATAGACAGATAATGTGTAGAAAAACCCCACATTTTTATGTAGTTTGACAGCTTGAAGGTAAAAAAAAGCTTCTTGAAAACTATTCATTTTTTGGAATAAACTCTCAAAGGAGTAAGTGTAGTACACCTAATAAGATGTCAGGCATTGCCCTACAGAGTATCTCATGAAATGATCCTGTCTTCTTTAGTCTAAAGGTAGCAAAAGCAATTGCGTAGGATGCTTCAGTAGCAGACCTGTTTCTGGTGTCACTGTCTTTGTGAAATGTTTCAATATATGTAGAAAGTGCTGCAGAGGTGCAAATAATCCATCACAATATTTAACAGGTAAATTAATTTGAGACAATTTATGGAAGACATTAGGAATTAATTTGCTACCCTAGGTGTCTTTTTTTTTTTTTTTTTTTAATTCTACCATCTAAAGATAAAAGAAGATTATAAAAGAAGCTGAGTCTTTGATGTAACACTTTTGCCTTTCAGTGTTTGGAGAATTGAAATCTCATTATTTTTTCCAAATTGTATTTTCTAATGTGAAAGCCCAGAACCTGTAAATAATTTACACTTCTTTTGAAGTTCCTTTATCAGCTTCACTTCAGCAATATTCAAACAGAGATCAGAGGCAAGATGAATCTTCTTGTGATACTCTTTGATTGTAAGGTATCACACCAGAATGTTTGAAATGTGTCATGAATGTTTCAGTGGGTCAAAGCAAGGTGTAGTGTGATAATGTTGACATTTCATTCATTATGTCACCTCCCTGCATTTAAATTTTCCTGCATATTTTAAAGAGGGAAACACAATTTCACAAGCGTTGACACATTAAACACATACTACATTGCTTGGGAAGACGTCTTCATTATCTTCGCTTCACTAGTTAGCAAAATTAAATGGCTGATAATGACCCAAATTCAGCTCAGTTCTGAATATCATGGACTAGCTCATACTATATTAGAATACTACCATCTGACAGAAACAGTGAAATTCAGTTTGACTATTTCAAGAGCTTTCTCTTCTAAAGAATAATAGAAAAAAAATGATTGCTCTATATGAAATGAAAAGAGAGCTTTTTCCTATTCCCTTGCCCCAAGTCTTACCAAAACAAAGTTGTCTGAAGGCAGTCAGCAAGTGTGAAGCTCTGTGTTGCACACTTCTGAGTCCTGACTCCATGACATTCATTTGCAGTCCTGTCACGTGTCTGTTTTGGCACTGGCTCCAGGATTTCCCCAAGGAAGGGAGGTGAAGATAGTATGCCTCAAGTGAAAGCAGTAGGAAAAAAGCATCAAATTAGGCAGGGCACATTGCCAGCTAATATTGCTCAGCCCACATCCATCAAATGTGTCTTTTCCTACATCAGGGCCAGAGGCTGAATTCCACCCTACCGGAGGAGAGATCAACATCCCAGCTAACAGGGTAACCGTGGCTCCACAGGGATTTACAGCCTAATCCCTTGAAATGAGGATTGAATTTACACAGACCACCCCTGACAAATACCTATCCAACACACTGACAAAAACCTTCCAAGAAAACAATCCTACATCCTCTTTGGACTTCTCGTCAGTATCACTTTCCTCAGCAGTTAGAAAGTTGATCCTAACTGGAGCTTATATTTATTTGTTTCAAATGACATTGTCTGCTTCTTATTGTTCTCATGTTTTATTTTAGTATTCCCTTCTCTGGACTAAATAGACCAATTCCCTTCAATTGTCCAAAAATTTTTAATCTTTATTGGTCTCCTGTGACCTACAGAACTGATACAGACCATTCTGCCCAGCCCCCCAGTGGCTTTCAGACTACTCCCAGATCATCTGCTATACTTGTGTTGTCCTGTCATTGAGTGTACTTTCTTCTGCCATGTATCACATTTTGTTCCTCCTGTACTTTTGTTATACTTCTGTGTTGACACTTAGTTTGGTATTTTTATTCATTTCAGTTCCTGATGCAATTATAATGACTCTTTACTACAGCTTCTCTCATTTCCTCATTAGGGTAGTTTTTTATTCTGCATTAGTATAATGAAATTGCACTTCCTTATCTTCCTGATTACTTTCCCTGCAGAGCCCTCCCAGAGAATCCTGAATCTGGTGATGCCTGGTTTTCTGATATTGTGGTCTTCATTCAGCATTTTTATTTTTTCTGCTCCTTAGAAGGTTGAACACTACCCCTTCAACCTAGTGATAGGGCAGGTCAGTATCTGTTAGTATGCCTCATCTGCAGTCCAAATGTTCACTTCAGCACTTCAACACTTTAACCCTTACAACCCTTAAAGGATTCCTTTTCATACCAGGACATGTCAGTTATTATGTTGCAATTTCTGCAGTTTCATTCAACTTCAACTTTCCACTAGCTCTTCCACATAAGACAGACCCAAGTCTAAAATAAATACTCTGAAAGGCTTCTGAATGGAAAGTTGTATTTAACATGGTCCATAACTTCCTGGAAAATTTTCCCAGTTTATATCTCAATAGTGAAAATCCTTCTCCCATTACTGCTATTTGCTTTCCAATTAATTACTTCTATTAGGTGTTCAAAAATGCTTCAGTTACCAGCTCTTTCTTTAGCTCATTTGTGGCAGATTATAGGTTGGCCTTCAGTCAGTATTTCAGAATGTGTTTGCTCTTTGAGAGCTGGTGATTTGTCCCAGCAGAGCCAGCTCTTTACAGGCAGGACTTGTGGGTATTGGGAACAGTGTAGTAGCACAATATATGTATATATACCATAGTATTTGGAGAAATACATAGCATTAACAGCAGCTGTGGCTTTTATGATTGAAATTGCCTGTCTGTGTTTTCCATTTTCTGGGGAAGGTGATGTACCAAGGGTTTGAGTGGCAGCCCAGCTCTTCTGGGAGGTATGCTTGAAAAGAATTCCTCTTTAGAAAGGAGAAAGAATTGGCCTACCAGGGCTGGTAAATAACAATTGATCCTTATTCAAAGCAGAAGACAGATGGGGATAATTTTTTAAGGTCCTGTGCTGTGTTGTCTTCTTATTGATGTTTGATTATTTTGTAAAGTGAGAGTCTACATATGTAAATAGTTTCAGAGAGACACTTGTTTTGCAAACTAATTCCTTTGAGAACTCTGTCTGGGACCATAAAATTCTCCTTCTCAAGGCCATATGACCCCTTTCCGATACTTCTAATTTGTATCTTGTCAATTATGTCATGGATTATGGTCCTTAAATGTATGCTGACATTTCAGACTCAGAACTGAATTCACATTGTGATGGCTGATTGTATTGTTTCAAAGTGTGTATAGAGTGTGTCAATGTCAAGAAATCAAATGTGGTGTGACAGGAAACACACTCCAGAGCTCATTGCTCACCTTGAGCAGATTGGCTGATCTAAGGACAGGTGAAAAGTCTGTCTGGATTGACTAAGAATGTAGTGTTTACTTCCATTAGAAATGGTTTAGACTGTTAGAAGCCTTTTCATAGACATTTTACTCTTGGTGATAGAACTGGTGTAGACAGCTTTTGCTTTAGGGCTAGAGAAGACTACTGCAGGCAAAATTCCCTGTGAACTGGGAAATCTAGCCTTACCAGCTGTGATCTTTTATTCATTCCTTTGTATCAGATAATGTAAATTTGGGGTGGGAATAAATGTTTCCAGAAGCCAAGACAATTCTCCTCTCATTCTGCCTTTGCTGCTGCTTCAGCTGCAAAATGCAACTGAAAATCAGCTCACATAAATGAGACAAATAATGTCAATTTCTTTAAGGCTTACAGCAGCCAAGGAGCTGACTGTGGCTCTCTGGAGGGTGCTGACTACTTACAGGGCTGAATGCCTGTCCTTTCCTTGGTGGAAACTGAGTGAAATAGAAGGCAATGTTTTTTCTTGCCTCTATGTTCAGGTACTTCTGCATTTGTCCCCTGTGTCAAAGAGATTTGGATTGTTTGCTTGTAAAGCTGCAGTGCCAGGAGTACAAGAAGCTTCTTGAACTTCAAAAGCATTCTTGGACATTAGAATTAAATGGTACAGGAAGCTAAAGGCCTGAAACATTAAGAATTTGAGCACTATTACAGCACATCTGTGTACTAATGATACTGTTTTCAGGAGAATTTTAAATCTAAAACTCTTTTGGGAGGAATATTTTGCCCAAAGGTAATTTGAGGGTAATGTCTGACTATTACTATTCTTGTGTGAACAGTTTTGGGGATTCAGGAGTCACATAGAAAGCTACAAACTTAATTTTCCCTTAAATTACTTGCCACTAACTCGTTTTATCATGTTATGTATGAGTGAGCTCTTTGGTATGTAACAGCTGATGATATTGGAAGTTCCAAACCAAATTTGTTGTGCAATGTTGCTCCCTCTTGTAATTCCTGGGATACATTGAAAGGTCAGCAGGGATGCTACAGCCATGACTTACAAAGATGTTTTTGTTTGTTAAGCAATAGAAAGCTGTAGATGTAGATCTGACCTCCAGGCTTCTGTTGCTGATACAGCCAAACATGTTCCACTGTGGAGAAAAAAAAAATCAGCCTTTTGTTGACCAGTTCTGAATGATGAAGATATGTTGATGTGGCAGTTTACAAAGATTACAGTGTAAAAATGAGTTTTATAATGTAAGCTCATTTACTATTGTAAAGGAAGAGAAAATAAGAACTTACAGTGTATTAGGTATGGATATATGGACAGACAGCATTGCAGTGCCTGAATCTTCTGCAGCCATTTCTGTGCTTCTTGTCCCAAGACCACCTAACGTAAAGGCAAACTTTCCTGCCAGTGGGGGTGGGCTCTAGATTGCTTTTCTTGCACAGGAGTCCCTGAAACACTGGGCTGCAGGCAGATTCCCCCAAGTCCCTGCTTCCTTACATAGTGACCTTTTCTTCACCAAGAATTGTAAAGCACTGGAACAGCTTAGTCTAGGAAGTGTTGGAGTCACTATCCCTGGAGGTATTTGGAAGATGTATAGGTGTGGTGATGAGTGACATGGTTTAGTGGTGACTTGGCAATGCTGGGTTAATGTCTGGGCTTGATGATCTTAAAGGTCTCTTCCAACAAAAATGATTCTACGATTCTGTGACTTACATGTCATTTTGCAGAGACATCTGCCTTCAAGGGGGTTGAGAACCAGGTCTTCTCAATCCCAGTGTTTTGTAGAAGATATACCTCCAGGGAACCAGGACTTGTTTGGCCCATCTTGGGCTTGGCAGGTCACTGAATCAAAGTTTCCCTTTCTGGGTTTATCCTATTACTGTAAATGGTGGGAGGAAGGAAATTAAGGGAAAGGGAAAGGGAAAGGGAAAGGAAAGGAAAGGAAAGGAAAGGAAAGGAAAGGAAAGGAAAAAAGAAAGAAG
>JANIJG010001785.1:0-20411 GCA_024611175.1 Megaceryle torquata | reverse complement strand
GGAGAAGCTGAGGGAACTGGGGATGCTTAGTCTAGAGAAGAGGAGACTGAGAGGAGACCTTATTGCTCTCTACAACTACGTAAAAGGAGGTTGTAGTGAGGCTGGTGTTGGTCTCTTCTCCCAAGTTACTAATGATAAAACGGCAGTAAATGGCTTCAAGTTGCATCAGGGGAGATTTAGATTAGATATTAGGAAGCAATTCTTCACTAAGTGGTTAGGCATTGGAACAGGCTGCCCAGGGAGGCAGTGGAGTCACCATCCCTGGAGGTGTTTAAAAAGTGAGCAGACATAGCACTTGAGGCTATGGTCTAATGGATAGATAAATGTTAGGATGAAGGTTGGACTTGATGATCCTAGAGGTCCTTTCTAACCTTAATGATTCTATAACATAAGATGAGCACGTTTCAACATGAAAAATATGGGAGTAAAATTGTGAGCAGTGAAAAAACCATCTGAATTTTTAGAAACCCTTTTGAAGCTTTAGCTGCAGAAGCAAGTTTTTCTGCCAATGAAAGAAGACTGACTGTGACCTCAGAAAGACTTGAAACGGTTATCACTAAATTTCTACAAATTATTGTTGTCATACTTAAAGGGCCTAGTGACTCAAAGGAAAAAAGATAATTAGAAAATGAACACAAAACTGAAATTACTCCTCATATAAGCTAGCTTTTAGATGGCTCATAGTGGAAAGTGTTGCTTGTTCACCTTCTGATCATTATTCAAATATTTTCAATTAGTATTGGACATCTACTTCAGAGTGAAGCAGTTACATGCATCAGTTATACAACGTCAAGCAGCTAACTCTAGTGTTACTTTCTCATTCGTCAGAAGCCACTGCAGATGAAAGACAGCTTTCTGAGGTAAACAGGCAAATAACTAAAAATCACTTCAATTCTAAGCTGTTGCTGATTCACGTTCTGTCAAACAAAGAAGTGCTTTACTTGATTTATGTTCACTTTGGGAAGTAGGATGAAATTCAGCTACTTAATTAAATTGAAGAAATAGTCAAGAGTTATGTCTCTCAGAAATGTATGAGATTTGTTCCATTGATGACATACAGCCTGGAGTGGACAGATAATCAAATCAGATAATGCAATTAACATCATAAAGAAATTGAAGTGATGACACAAGTCTTGCAAATTTCCATCTCCCTGGCATAATAAATTCAAACAGTAGATAAAAATGAGTATTATATATACAGGTAATTCATCCGTATTTACATTCCTGTTAAAATGATTATGAGCACGCCATCAGAATCCTCCTGCCTACCCAACTAGGTTTAGGTAATGATAATTGCAATAACATTCCCTACCTTCAAAATCACTACAATGATCTTAAACAGCCTTTTGTTAGACTATTTTTTCCTCACATACTCATAATTTTACATTATTTCTTATGGTACAATTATCCCCAAAAGAATTTGACATTCTGTAATGGAAAGAATAAATAAAGCATTTACCAGTAATTCCACCCACATTTACTAAAATTAGTTCAGAATCATCCTTGGAAGAAAAGAGTATCACTTTCATTTTAATGTGTGTCAGATACTCAACTGCACAGATCCTTCACAGCATACCCAGTGATAACTAATAGAAGATCTGGCTTACCTATTTATTGAAGGCATCAATATCCACCCATGAAAGTGAAAGTAACATGGAAAAAGAAAATTACAGAAAAAGGCAACCATTGATACAATACAATTTGCACAGTGCTTTCCCCCCACACTTTGGTTTATTTGTTACTGAAAATTAACAGAATTCACTGATCACTAAAAGTTGCGGGATAGTAATTTTTTAGTTTAAAGTCATAGTGAAATGTTAAGACAATGTATTGAATACTTTTACTAGGTATGCAAATGGATATCTACAGGCAGAATTTAATTTAAAACCATCACGGGAGTGCTCATAGTATCAACGTTATTTCAGTGCATCCAGAACTTCAAAATTCTTTAAAAGTATCACACGGCCAACATAGTCTTTACAGGTGTCACACAAACCATCTCCACTGGTATTCAGTGTGTAGTATCCTGATGATAATGGGCTTAAGGCAAACCCTCAGTCATAGGGATGATGATAAGGAAAGTAAGTTGCAAGCACTTGCAAGGCAAGGAACAACATTTGGGGGAAAATAAAATCAATCTTTCATATGTAGGACTCAAAAAGGGATAGTAACAGAATAAAAAATAAACCTAGTACTTGCAGCTTTTATCAAAAAGCATACAAAAGTGAGTCATTAACACCTCAAATGACCTACAATGTACTAAACACTACCTGGAATGTTCTTCAATGCATGGGTCTTATAGATGTGAGACATTATACTCAATGGATCCAAAAGCTGCCACTTTCCAACTATTCATTTAAAAAAAAAATCATCATCCTCTTCATTTAGTCAGAAAATAAGTTGAGGCACTGGAAAAGCAAGTATTGAAAGCCTTTAGAATTGACAATAAATATCATAAAAAGATCTGAATATTAATGTTATAGATCTGTCCACTCTCTTAACACATCACATTCAAACAGGTGGGACAGTTTAAGTGATCAAAGCACAGCTGTATTGATCTGCCCTTCTGAGCTGATTTTTCCATACCAGTAAGCACCTACTCTTTCAGGTGCAAGTACTTTCTCCATGTGTAATACTCATGGTGAAAGTATTTTCTATAAAATAGGCATGCCAGGCTCAAAAGAAGTTACAAGTAACCCTTAAAAAGCACCTACAGTTGGCCTTACACAGTGGTAAGAGGGAACAGATGTATTTCTTGGGTTAAAACCTGTATTAAAGAAGCAGGATAATTTTAATTTTTTTTTTTTTAACTATTCTTTTCTGCATTAATTTAGTAGTTAGCACTTGATGAAGTTGTAAAAAGCAAAAATTAAAATAACTCTTGTCCTTAAAACTATGCCTTAAAAAACTTCTAGCTTCCAAAATGGCAGAGTAATAGGTATACTAAACCTGAGCTTTAAAATGAAATTACATAAAGGAGATTAACTGTTTGTAACAGAATAATTTTGGTGCAAGCAGCAATGAGATAGTGACTCATGTTTTGCTATTTAATATGGACATAAATCCTCCTCCTCAAAAAGCTCAGTTACAATTTCAGCAGTGAAAATGGCATCTTTTCTGTTTCTCCCTTTAAAGTCAGCATTTTTCTCTCCAGGCCTGCACAACAATGTAAATAATATTACCATGAAAATATGTATATTAAAGCAGATGCCCTTCACATTTCTCTTTTACATATGTTTAGTCTGTCAGAGACAATACAATCAATTTATATTTACAACAAAAACATAGTTAGCAATTCTAAAGCATTTCCTTACTGTCCCTAGTCTAGCCTTCTCAATATACTCTTGGTAACAGAAGTTACCAGGCAATTTAACTCAGGGAAAAATAAATAAATAACTAAAATGAGAATAAAAGGGGGAAAAAAAAAAAGTCTGTACTACATTGAAAAGTCAGACCCCAAACTGAAACTGTCCAGCTGCACTTCTCACGCAGCACAGGCTAACATAAATCACCCCATTTTGCAGACATGACCCCCTGCAAGCAAAATATGTTGGTATTGCTGAGTGCAGCCGCGCTCCTCCTACTGTGCAGCTCTGTTTATATCAATTGAGTTATCAATATTTTGACCCAGCTTGAATCCAACTTTCCTGTTTATCTCCAACTGGTAAAAAGAAATGTGTTGGAGTTTTATAGGCAGCTTTAAACAACTTCTATTTAATCTTAGCATAAATGGCTGGTTCGAGTGCTTAATGTTCTTTATTGCTCAACAATAGTAATTGGGGGAGGAAAACTAACTGACACCTACCCAAGTTAATTCACCACTTTTACTTTAAAACGTGCACTCAAAGCTTTTTAGTAAGGGAAAAATTGACAATTTGTACGCAAAGCTATTCTCATAACAATAAAAAGCAGGGGCGAGAAGACTTTCAGCTTATATCCTTCCTCAGACAGAAAACCCTGTGGCAACTTCTGCAACTTTACTCCAAGTTACAGTGCACTGCCCTTTAAAAAAAAAAAAAACAAACTTAAAACAAAATATATAATTCTGATTGAATATATGGTGGGGAAAGAAAAAAAATATTTACTTTTTTTTTTTAATTTTCACAATCTAGTGGAAGATTTACCTTTAAAAACCTACAAGAAAAATGCCTTAGGAAAAAATGTTTGTATTGATCTATTTGCAGAGACAGAAGAATTCTCTTGAACTGCATGAGAAACAGCTAAGGACAAAAAGTATGTATAATTTTTTTTTTTCCTTTCCTGCATTAGGAAGAATGTACGACTGTGTTTTTAGTCTTTGCTCTTTCTTCATCATTATGCATTATTTTGACCTGGTGATGCTGATCCCTTTTATTTATATAATCTTACAGAAAATGGAAGTTCAAAAAAACTGTCTGAAGACCTACAGATACCTGCCTAGATACTTTTAAGTAGATAAAGTCAATAAAACAAGACTACTAGTTATTAAACTCATCCTGGATTCATACACGCTCAAAATGATGCAATTGCATTCATGTCAGTTCCTCTATCCCTGCTTACACACAGCATGAACCTGACTTTCTTATCCTACAGTAAATTTAAGAACACAGTGGAAGAACAGGAAAGCAGGAATTACAGGGAAACACTTAAAAAAAATTTTAAAAATCACACTGTAGCATGTTTCTCTAAACAAAGAGTGTATAATTTTGCATTTATATAATGACTAAGAAGTATTATCAATCTATAGCATCTGTTAGGAAAGGGGTAGGTATCTAAAATCCATCTGTATATAAGGGGCAAGGTGTTAACTATTGTTGAAAAGAAGTTGAAGAAAGCATAGCAATTCCCCTCAGTCCTGCACAGCCATGCAACATGGAATAAAGAAAACTGTTCCTGAAACAACAACTACCAAGGTGCAGAGGAATATATCCAGAGCCTGTTATTTCTATTCCTTAACATTAACACCTCATAGGGCAATGCTCTGCAAAAAGAAATATGCAGAAACATTTATTTGAATGCAAAAGCAGCTAAAAAGCAGAGTTTACATAACAATACCTGCATCATCAGGAGTCCATTCAAATAATAACATCGAATGAAATATCTGGTACATTTTTCTGATTTTATGGAACTATCATCCAGAGGCAATAAAGCATGCCTCAGACAGGTGTATCTAAGAGATCTAGCAGAAGCTTCCAAGTGGCTCTTTGTCTCTTTTATCATTCTGTTTTATTATGACTCTCAGAGCAGAAAGATACTTTCTTCCATAGACAGGGATGTTCATCTGATAGGCTATATGGAATTAACACTCAATGGGAAAGACTCTGTCTTGTCCAAAAGTGTCGCCATGAGACCAGAAAGGATATTTATGGAGTGACGAGTGACTTCAAGAACTGCAGGGAGGGATGGGGGGAGGCTGGAAATGAAGATGTAAGAATGCCAGTGACATGTTCATTCCAAAGTATGAGTTTTGTGAAGTCAGTTACACAGCATTTCCACCACTACTATGTTCAAATTAAAAGATTCTTGCTACTTCTGCCTATCTTCCCTGAGGGTATAACTCTGTCTAGAGATGCCACTTGTGGCATCAGGTTTGGAATGTGAAATGACCTTCTTTTTCAGGAATAGAGTCCTACAATTGTGTATAATTTAAACAGTTTTTTCATAGCTGTAATATAGATTTTGCCAAACTATGTCAATAGAAATCCCCACTAGATAAATCGCTTCCAATTTCATTTTCAGTTTGTCTTCAAGATGTAAAGAGAACTTTTCTCATACAAAAAGCTGCCCCAGAAAGGTTTAATAAGATGTTCCTACCAAAGTATGAGAACTTCTCAATGGATAATGGAGACGTCCTTGAATGACTGACTCCATTCCCATTCTGTTTTCCCAGTGTAAAAATTTCCATTTAAGTGATAAAATAATCCCAGTTTCTTTCCTCTAACATAAAGCTTTGGGCTCTGAGGCTTGACAAAGATCCAGTGTAACTTTACCACAGTGTTGGCATTTAGACTACCAGCTGGTAGAACAAACACTTTAAGTACTAAAGTTAATTCTAAAAATAACTAAACAAAACAGTTCTACAAGTATACCCCCCAAACATGATTAATTTTAAACCTCAATGAAGCTATTTCTTGTCACATTCCAAATTATTCCTGCTTATCAGCTGAGGCACAGATGTAGGCCTGAGCCTGCAGTCCTAGTTCCCAAAGTCCTAGTTCCTTAAGTCCTTAAATTAGGAACAGAATTTCACCTCAGTTAAACAGCTTCCCTTCACAAAAAGACTATTAAATGCAGCAATGGGAACCAATAAATAATGGAGTGTTACCTGCCTCACTTTGGGGAAATACAGAAGAGTATCTAGAACAGCTCTAAATGTAAAAATATCTGGTGTATCAACACTAAGAATCATTATTCTGAAGAGCACTCAGATTTTTGGGACAGGTAATGGTGCATGCTACTATCCTGATACAAAACTGAAATGTCTACTACTGCTTTTAGGGGATGAGAAGCTGGACAAGTACTAACTGCTGCTGCTTCTCTCTGGCAGCTACAAATGAAGTGGAGTCAGAGTGCAGGGGCATGGAAGCATCATGCCATGCTACGTGAAGGCCTCCCTATGCCTACAAGAAAGTAGTTCTCAAAATACCAGAAGCAGTTAGCAAGAAAATCCACTAGACACTTGTTGCAGTCACTAGCGGTCATCATATTACAGGACACCATTGTGTGAAAAGTGTTCTCAGACTTGCCATAAATGGACAGCTTGACCTATTCTTTAAGGAGTTTGTTCCTTTCACATATTCTAACACTAAACATTATTTTTTCCCATCTATATCCTCATGCAGTTTCCACTGGATGCATATTCAAGTCCTGACATAAACTAGTATAATATTGTTATCTCTTGCCAAATCAGGCAAAGGATACAAATGTAAGTTAGCAATATTGAAGAACAAGGATATAGGGTCCCTACAAGTACAAATGTTGTTATAAACACTGGGAGATTTCTAAGGAAGGTATTATAAAGGAGAATTATTATACTTACATTACATAGTTAATTATGTGCCATCTAAAAATGAACTGTGCAGATGCAAAAGTTATTTATTACGTGCCAGTACTCTTCTGAACAAAAACAAAACAAAATCTCTCCTGCTGGGCAACATGCTATTCCTGCTTGGGATTTGTCATGTAGAAAGAAAGAAACTGTAATTATTTAGCTAGATACTCCTATGTAGATCTTTTCTGGGAGATCATAAGTTTTTCCTAGAACAACAGAACCATTTTTAGAAGTTAAGAAAACCCACAGATCTTTCAACTGTGTTTACTATTAAAAAAGGCATCCACACAGCTACCTAGTTTCTCTTTATTATGTCACACAAAAGATGCTTTAAAACATAAATATAATTGACATCTCCAGAGAAGAATTTGACAATGCATAAGGAAGAGCTACCACTGTTCTCACACACCTCAGCTGTCATGCAGACTTCCAGTAGTCCATTTAATGTCAAAAGGTTCAGTAAACACACTACAGCTGATACATTATACTCTCTGATCATTTCAACCAGTACTTGATTCAAAGTATAGATTCAGGATTAGCTTAACCTGAAATAAATCTGTTTAGTGTTGACAGGAAAGTGGTCTACCAGCTGTGATGCCTTCTCTGGTCATGGTGCCACTTACAGTAGCACAAGCAGTCATGCAGTTCCTTATTTTGTTGGAAGCAAGTACCTGAAAAAATTGGTAGAATTTGCATCATTCTTTAATCAGACTGAGACTTCATGGCAGCATTAGTACTGGCACACAAAATTTATCAGTATTACACATTCATGTAAGGAAAGAAGAGCTACTCTGATATAGAAAAAGCTTCATCCAGCTTAATTTGTGAAACTATACACCAAGAAACCTTAGCTCAATGAATACTGTAAGCCAGCCAAACATAGTGCTAAGTCTCAAAGCCATGTCACCAGCTCCCACACACTGTTCTCATGATGCTACTGAATTCTCTTCTGCAGTCACAGGGCTTTTTTCAGGTGTACAAAGTTCAGAATTAGACAGTTAATGCGTTTTAAAACTAACTTACTTTCACGGTTTGCCTCAGATAAATTCACCAACGTGCTGCAGGCACAGGGGCAAATGTAGCACAAACGCTAAAGCACAAAGAGGACTGGCACTGCCATCTGTCTGCACTAACTGTGGCCCAAGGAAGAAAACTGAAATTAAAAAAAAAAAAAAAAAAAAAAAAAAGGGGGGGGTGGGGGAGAAAAATCTTAATTATTTTACATTTCTCAGAACACTGTATTAACTCTGCTCTATACTCTGTATATTTACAGCTGGTTCTGAGCTATAGTGTCAACTCAGCAAACGTGACCAATAGAAGTATTTGCACAAATCTAGATTTTAATAAAAGTCTGTGACTTGGCATCATTTCAGAACACTACAGGTACACCTTTTACTTTAAGGTGAAAGCATCAATTTCACATACATTTATTTATTTGCCTAACAGTATCAAGGTCAAGCAACTAGTTTATGGGTCCAACTAAGTGAATCAAGAATGAAACTTCTACAGAATTAAGTTGCAATTTACAAAATAAAAGGTAAAAAAAACCCCAAACAAACGACCGAAGAAATACTTTTTATGTTAGTATTTACAGCTTGCCAGTATAGTTGGAAGAATTATTTTCCAACATACATAGTATAACAGCTGGATCTTTCAGCATATTATGTATGCATCAGGACGATAAATTCAGAAGTTGGATAGTTGGAATACAGTAACCAGCTCTCATGATTATGTAGCTACAAAAACCAACATATTACTTATATTAGAAAATCAGGTCCTACTGTTATATTTAAATGAAAGCATTCATTTAAATTCAAAGGTGAGTTACCTGCACCAACAAAGAAAATCTCCTAAACTAACATGATGAAAACTAAAAGGAAAATAAAAACTTTTAAATAGTAGTGCTTTTAATAGTCCCATTTAACAACATATGCTGTAAAAAAAGTTGTTTAGAAATTGAGAATACTCTAACCAAAAATGGCTACAATAAAATAAAACTTCTTTTTCTTTTCTTTAAAAGACATGCTATGTTTATAAGCACTGAATTATTTCCCATCTAGATAAAACTATCTAGTGTGTCTTCAAAACCTGAGTTAAATCTATTGGAGGGGGATTGTGTTGTTTTCTACAGTGAGAGAGACAGGATCACTCCAAAACAAAAGTACATTATGTTCCCAAAAGGGTGAATAATTCAATCTTCCAACTTGATAACTCATTAGTACCCTGTTATTTTGAGTATATCAAAAATGTCAAGGCCTAGAAGCTTTAATACTAAGAAGGCACAAATAAACAAAAGTAGCTGAACATAAAATCACACAGTACATACAACAATGCAAAACTCCTAGGGAAATCTATCAGAAAATAAACCACACTACATGGTGCATGTCAGTAAGCATCCTTCTACCCAAAACAGATTCATATCAGGTAAAGAATACATCTTCTTCTATTGACTGTATGCCATAAAAGGGTGAGCTACAATAAGACAAGTAAAAGAAAGTAATAATATTAAACATCAGCAAACATGCAACTAAGACTGCAGGCAAAAGGTCGTAGCAGGAATAAAAATTACTGTCCCTGAAATGCTTATTGCACTGTCCTGGTACTGGTCATGATGCCCTGAAGTGGAATGCAAACTATTCAGTCACTTCAAGCAAGTCTGGCAGCTTATATTAGTCTGCTGATGGTTTTGTGACAAGTCATCTATCTTGAAACCAAAACAATTAAGATGCACATAGCTATTTTGCTGTCCTTGTTCATCCTTGTGCCAGCAACATCCAAAATACAGTCAGAATACAACTCTCCAGTGATTCCAGTTAGACCCTCCAGAAACCACCAAGCACTCAGGGTGAAGCTCTAGAACATGTATCCTAGAGAAACAGATGCCTCTCCCTCTTTAGGTACCTAAAACCATTTGATTTCCATAAAGTCCATAAACATCCCTGACAACCTGATCTAAGGAAGCCCAGTTCCTCAACCAGAGCCACGGGTAACTGAGATTACAACAAATGACCACCCAATTTGCTACCACATTCATATTAAATTAGAACTTGCTCAGTCTAAGTGTAGAATGTTACCTAATTAAAACTGAGTACTCTGGGCAACAATGATTTAAAGCTGAAGTTCACCCATGGTTACGTCATATTAAAGCAACTCTGGCCACCAAGTAAGTTACTGAGTCCTCTCCTTTTGCTTGCACAACTGTTTTTATAACCACATGATGAGACAAACCAAGGAGTTTATTTAGTTGCAAACTAATCTGGCTAAAAACTATAAGCAAAAATTTACAAAATCTTGACAATACTTCATGATACAGACAGTCAAGGCACTGCGGAAATACAAAATAATCATTGTATGGATAGGAATACATACTAGATGAGCAGAACAAGTAATGTTACGATATCAGGAAGTAAAAAAGCATGCCAGAAACTCCATAGCATTCATTACTGGCAAATGAGAAGTAATACAAGATGTGAAAGAAGAATGGGCTGATGAAACTGATGAGAGTTTGGAAATTAATACCTCCTCATATAGACAGTAGAGCAAGAATTAGTCAAAGAAAAAAAATAAAATAAAATAAAGCTAAAACCAACCAACCAAAAAATCCCAAACCAAACATAAACATTATTCAGGCTGTACTATTGTCTCTAACTAGGGTGTCAACATACCTGTTTTGAGACTACAATTGTAAAAGACCTCATAAGCAGTAATCTAGAAAAAGCAAGCATCTACTGAACATACAATAACCCTGCATGTATGCACAACAGAGCATCCTAGCTCAAGAGCAGGGAGGAAAAGATGGGGGCAGGTTTTGGAGGGAAAGGAGAATGAGAAAAAGAGAAGGAAGTGGCTGGGCTTTTTTGTTCAAAATGAAAGCCATTAAAACATGAGGACCCTTTTTGGACTTTCGCACAAAGGTTTCATTCCATATTGGTCAGTCCCATTGTACTGTACAAGCAATATTAAAAGATATCCTCCTTAGTAAATTAAAAATCTCTAATTTGTAGATTAGAATTACATAAATAAGTGGCAATATCAAGGACAATGTGATTCATTAAGTATTTTGATACTATTTATAGATACTCAAGGTAGGAAATTTGTTTCCTTATTGTTCTTGCATGTGTTTTTAATGTATATGGAGATAGCATCATCCTTTCCAAACAGCACACAACACAGGCATCATTAACAATTCACTTCAATCTCACCAAAGCCATTTTTATAGGGGGATTTTCAGAAAAGGCAGTGTCTTTTTCGATAACATCAAGGAGAGTCCCACATAAGGGACAACCTGAAGGATACCAAACAGTGCATTTATGTGAGAAAATGAGGCATGAAAAGACCAGACTGACGTTATTGTCAAACAGGAACAGGCAGGGGTCATGTTTTATAATAGAATAAAAACAATAGAGAAGGCAAAAATTCATAGAATCATATGAATTCATACCTTTGTACATTACACAAAGGATACTTAATACCTGTGTTACATGCAGCTTTTCAACTCTGCTTATACTCCACTTAGTACAGGGAAGGCAATATACTATTGAACAGCAAAAGCTTCCACTGGATTATTTTATTAATGTATCTGGACAGTTACAGCAAGTGATTGCCTTACAAAGAGCTTATCAAGCAGAGCATACCTTTTCATATCTTTCAGCAATGAGGACAATACAGAGGCAAAAATGAAAACTTCATCACAATGAAAATAATATTGCGTCCCCAGAACAGCTGCTCAAGTAAAGAGAAAGCAGATGAAGATGTCAGAAGTTCAAGGCCAGGTTGAAAAGCAATTAGTAAAATGAAAGATATGAAGTGGAACTTTTTAACCTTTAACGAGGCAATGATCCAGTGAAGACATATTGCTGGAAACATACTGTGTAATTGGAAAAAGAACAAATAAATTTGCTGCCACACAGGGAAAGAAAAAAAAAAAATAAATAAAAGTCAACTACACTGATTGCTGTGAGGTAAAAACCAAATTTGCTATGCATCCTTTGCATGATATGCACCACATGAAAACTGTTTCCTCTGAATTCCCCTAGAGTCAACAGACTGCTTTGATTACAGGAATTACTGACAAAGTTTTAAAATCAAAAAAAAAAAAAAAAAAAGCACCAAAAAACCACACATAAGCAAAACTCAGTATCAAAAGTTAGTGTCAGTGGACAAAGAGGCTTACCTAAAAATAATGCCACATGCCCCAAAAAGAGAAAATTAAGACACTGAGAATATCTACTCTAAATAATGAGGACAGGCATAGACTCATAGAAGAGCACATAAAAATAGCAGAATAAGCAAACTGAGAGGGAGCTGCAGCTGGTTCTCCAATTACTAGGTATTGTTTAAAAATGCATATTCAAATCAAAATCCCTCAGAACATTTGTACTCTCAAAGATAACTTACACAGTAGTTGAAAGATCTGTATTTTAAACTATCAAAATTCAAGTTATTCAAGTAGCTGCCAATAAATACTTTAAAGAACGAGGAGGAGGTAAAATAAAAACCAGAACACATTAAAGTATTAATATAGAATCTTCTACACTATTTCCTAAAGACTGTAAAACTAATCTCTTGAGTTTTCTCTTCTGAAAGCCCAGCTATGTAGAGTCTACTCAGGCAGAGGTCTGTTACCAGTCTCTGGTAACTGTTCATGCCTCAGAGTGAGTATGAAGTCACTGAATGTTTGGTGTTATTGATGTTAACACTCAAGGATTCTTGCAAAATCGACTGAGGGGAAAAAGAGGATGAAGTACAACTCAGTGTTGATGAGGGCCCTATTAGAAACTCAGAAAATAAATGTTTATACATGTATTCAGGCTTCCTATTTATACGTTAAAAAAAAAAAAATACAGTACCTATTTTTAGCTTGCCTATACGTTTAACATAGCAGAAAGCAAAAAAACTACTACTGAAAGACAGAAAATAAAAGGAGCAAAAAGTAAAGCACCAAAGAACCTGTATAGAAGCATGGTCAGCAACGTTTCACAGGAATATTTTAAGAAATACCTGAGCAGATAAACAGCCCTTTCAATATCACTGAGTTCTTCATCAACTGTCAATCTTTCTATTTCTTCTGGTGTCTGTCAAGCATGAAATAGAGATTATGAGTTTACAATACCTTATTATTTCATTATTTTAATCTTCTTAAAACAACCTTTTCCTCCCCACATATTCAGGGATAGTTCCAGGAGTAATTTAAATTTAAGCCTTGAAATCCCTAGCCAACATTTCAAATTCAATCAAATAAATCTTTCACTAGGATAAGATGGGATGTAATAGAAGCACAGTTCTGTATCTGACACTATCACTAATAATCACTTGAGGTATAAACAAGTCACATATAAATTAATCTGAAAATCTGTTAGTCTGTTTTATCCAGCTTAATATTCTTACACTGAAAAAAAATTAAGCCCCTGCTATATAGAACTAGAGATTGTTTATTTCAAAATGACTGAAAACAATTTTTACTATCCTGGTGCTGTAAAAAAATAAACTGCCTATTCAGTTAGCTGTGCATAAATAAAACAGACATAATTTCAAATAGATTTTAAAGAATCATTCTATTTTGAAGTATATACCTTCAGGCTCCTGCGTACTGGCCTCTCTATAATAGTTAGTTCCTGCAGGTCTTCTATGTAGCCAAATAAATTGCTCTGACTAAAATCCATTTTGGAGAAGAAGATTATTGGATGCATGTAAGAACTAAAGCCTTTGGCAACCGATGCTCTCCCCGGGTCTCACATCGCAGTGAGGGAGGTAGAACCGGCACCACGCAACACCCGCTCCGAGCGCGACAGCCGCCCGCCTCCTGCCGCCGGGAGGCCGCCGCCAGCAGCCTCGCCTCGGCGCACACACTGCGGCAGCGGCAGCCCGCCGCCGCTCGCCCCCGCCGAGCCTGCTGACGGGAAACTTTCTCCGCTTGGCCTGGGCGGGCAGGGAGTGGGGCCGGCGCCCGCAGCCCCCCGGCGCCGGGACCCCGGTGCAGCTGCTGGTTCCTCGGCCGGGGGGGGGTGGAGTTTCGAGCCAAGTTTCCCCTCTTCGCGGGCCGCCCGTGTCCGCAGGGGGAGGCGAAGGAGGCCGGCCTGCGCCCGGGGAGGAAACGACGGAACCTCCACGCGCGGTACCCTGGCCGCGGAGCTTGCTCCTCA
This sequence comes from Megaceryle torquata, assembly GCA_024611175.1. Taxonomy (NCBI): domain Eukaryota; kingdom Metazoa; phylum Chordata; class Aves; order Coraciiformes; family Cerylidae; genus Megaceryle; species Megaceryle torquata. The sequence goes on along the minus strand of JANIJG010001785.1, from coordinate 6,239 downwards.
CCGACGGAGCAGGACGCAGAGCGGAGCGAAGCAGCCCCTAGCCGCGGTGCCCGGGTGCCGCCCCTACCCTCCCACCCCGGGAGGAGGGACGCTCGCTGTGGTGCAGTGACGCTCCCCGCCCCCGTCCCGCTCCCGCGGCGCAGACCCCCCAGTCGCCTTCCCTGGCAGCGCGGGGGCGAGCGCCACGGCACCCGAGCCGGGCCGGGGAAACCCGGCGGCCCGCATGGCACCGGCCTCCGCGGCGGGGCAGCCCCAGCCCCGCCGAGCCGGTCGCCGGGGCAACGCGGCTCTTCAGCGGCCTCCGCGGGGCAGAACGGCTCCCGGCGCGCGGCAGCATCCAAGCACGGGGGGAGTGGCGCCGCCCGCTCAGCTGCCGTTACCCGCACGCGGGGCCTCGCCCCCGGCCGCGCATCCCGGAACTCCGCCAGACGCCTCCCGCCAGCGGGATTGACCCCACCGCCCGGCCGGCCCCGCCGGGTTCCCGTGGGCTGCTGTGCCAGCCACCGCTGTGGTCTCCGTGGGCTTCCCCTCTCACGGCTACAGCCTCCCCGAGGCTCGTCTTCCACTGCTGCGGCCGACCTACGGAGCTGCTCGTCCACTGCCATCGTCCTCAGCTCGGGTAAAGTCCCATTCCAGCTGTGCAAAGACACCTCAGCTGTGTCCAGCCCCCGTCACAGCTATTTCAAGGCAAATTAAACACAAGAAACCTATAAACGTGCTGATTTCTAACGAAAAGTCCAAGCCCGATTCCTCCTCCAATTAATACATTAATTTATATTCATCTTAAAATAAATAAATCAAAACCCACGCAAACAAACAACAAAACAACACCAAATCCTTCAATGTATGTGGCCATGGGTTATGAGTCCCCCGTGAAGGTGTTGCTTCCACTCTTCATAACTTAGTCTTCACCTTCCCTTCCCTGATTCAGGTTATAGACCCCTCATACTTGAGCAGGGCAGATTTCAGCCTGGATATTCTTCCTGATACATGCAGATAGTTCTTGGATGATATGAGCTTGACCGCTCTGTCTTACAAATAGAGTGCTTTTGGGGTACAAGGGAGAGTACTGATTTCAGAATAAAGGTATGCCCTTTGTACCCCTGACTGGTGGAATCCCCCAACAGTGAATCTGCAGATGTACCTGCCCAAAGTGGTTTGTCATTCTCACCTGTGAAGGAAGTCACGGATGATCTGCCTTCCTCTACTGCTGCTTTCCAGTCCTCCCTTTGCCACTACTCTATTCACCCAGATAAAGATCTACTTTCAGCTTCATTCTAACCTTGTCATAGCTATTGTAATAGAATGAAGAGCTATTTCTTACTGCTTTTGTGAAATCCAGAGTGAATTGGAAACTCCATCTTAATGCAGGAGCTGTCTAAGCTTGTGGAGCCAAAACAGAGCTGATTTTAAAACATCCTTCATTGACAGAGACAACAGCAGAACACCTAGGAAAATGGCACTCATACCTCATGGAAGAAATGTTACTCATGCCTTCGAAAGCAATACACTCTAAATGCAATACAGCCAAAGATAAAATGCAAAACAAAACAGATGGGAGGACTTTGTACCTGAAGGATTCTTCAGGTACACTGACTCAACCTAAGGACTCCTGGGCAAAGTAATTTGTCATGTTGCAGAGAGGCACACTTCTCCTCTGCTACCCAGCAGTTGGGTGTCTTCCTGCTGGAAATTGCTCTGAAAAGGTTGCAATTCTTACTTTACCTGTTACACATTCCCAAAGAATTAGCCTGTAAATCAAATTATTCACAGAAAAGCTGAAAATTTAGGAAGTCTCAGTATGTATTGCAATGACTAAATCAGCTGGAATATGAAGGAACAGGTCTGGAGGATAAAGAACACACCAAAAAATGAAATGCTTTCAGCAAAATGTGTGCACTCCATATTAAAAGACAGAATTTCTTCTCTAATGGCTAAAAAAAAAGGAGGAAAAAATCAGGGTCAATTTGAAAGTAATGCTTTCTTTTTGGGGATCACTTTTTTTTTTTTTTTATTAGACTAATGAAGTGTTTCCATAAGGGCCAAAATTAAATATTTTGTAAGTTCAATTCAGTCTGTTCACCACTACTAAGAGATGGCCAGAGCTGCATCAACTGTCACTCACGATTTCCAATCAGCAACCTCTGACTGGAATGCTTTGCTTTTATTTATTATGGGGCTTTTTTTTGTTTGTTTGATTGTTTTACAGTTTACTAAAACCTTTAAAAAATTGCAGCTTTAATGTTCCATCTAATGCCTTAGCCTTATAAAACAAGATTTTTGATTCTGTTCATACTCCAAGTAAGAATGGCTTCACAAACCATAGCTCTTCAGTCTGAACTCCAATGTGAGGCAAACCTGTAAGAACAATCTAAAAGAAACACGCAAAAAAAAAATCTAGGTCGATTTTAGAACAATTCTTGGAATGTAGCATACACAAACCTCAGTAGGAAAAAAAATGTTATTTTATTTATCACATTTTCCACTGTGTTGCTAAGAAACTGTTGCTTCATTTTTCTATTGTCATTTGCAGAAAATTTGTGATTGTTCTTTTGCCATTTCGGTCATCTTGCTGTAACAGCTATATAATTAAAAGGGGTATAAAGAATAAAGCTCTGGAATTTAGTTATGCTTTCATTGTCTGTAAACTGGTCTCCCATATTGTCTCCTGTATCTCAATACCCTTCAATAACATCTAGACCCAAAAAATATTACTTTACAAGAATAAGAGATTCTTAAATCTGGTTTTGTCTTTATGTAACAAAAAAATTCTAAGGCTGCAATCACTGCATTCTTCATGCCCTTCTGTAAGAACTAGTAATGTTCTCCTCCCACAGTGTCTAATCTGCTGCCCTCTCTAAAAGTAGTTAACAGCATATGCACAAAGACAGAATACCAACAGAGAAAGTAGTAAGTGCCATTTTTCCTCATATCTTCCATCTATTTGTAGGACTTTTGACTTGAGAGGAAGATCTAACAGCAAACTACTTTACAAAGTGTAACTGAATTATTTTCTATGGTAAAAAAACAACCCATTTTTTCTTCCACTTTTTTTTTTTTTCCTAATATCCACATAAAACGGAATTTATTTACATTTTAGAAAAAGGAACAATAATGTCAAAAATCTCAGTGCTACTGAAATCAGTATTTCAGAGCTAGGACCAGAAACAGGTTAAATGATACTGGGCATGGTACAGGGACTGGAGCTCACTCATTTCACACAGTGAAAGCACCACCACAGTCCTTGAGGCCTTGTGTAGCCTTGAGGCTACACAGCTCCCTGGTCCAGCCTGCCCAGACACCTCCTTGTAAGCAGTAAGGATGCAAGTGCCCTAACTCAGGAGGTTAAGACAGTGTACACCAGTACGGACATGGTCAAGCCACAGCAGTCTGCCTCAGAACCAAAGACTGGCACTGTTATATTCATAACATAGAAGTAGTCAATGAGTCCAGTTCCTTGCTATGACAACCATGAACACTATCTGTCACACACGTCAAACTTTGTATTAAAACAACTTTTTGCCTTCAAGTATGCTTTACTCACTGGTTGCCATAGAAACTTCAGATTTCCTACCTAAAATTACTGTTGGCCAGTTTACTGGGTTTCTTCTTGTGCCAGTGTTATCCTTTACATTAAATTATTCTTCCTTTCCTCATATTTAAAGACTGTAGTCATATCCACTCTAATCCTGGGTTAAACAAGCTAAACTCAGCATTTAGTCTTCAATCCTAAAACATTCCCTGGATGGGGAATGTCCTCTTGACATCTGCTGCAGTTTGACTTTACCTCTCTTGAATTAAAGTGATCATAATAACAGTACTGCAAATAAAAATTTCATGGAGGTGATGCCCCCTGTGAAGAATGAAAATCTGCACAAGAATTAGTTTACCAAATATACTACATCGGCAGCTCACAGTTACCTTGTAATCAATTAACACATGAGGTCATTCTCATCCACAGTGATCTAAAACTAATTAATTCCCATCTTAATAAAGCCCCAATATTAGCCTTAACTGAATGGTCCTGCACTTTGTATGAGTAAAATCATCCAATTATTCTGGTCTTTGAGGTCCTTTCAATTGGCCTGATAATAATAATTCCCCTCTGTATTAATAACTGTGCCATCAAATTTAATACTGTATCACAGGTATTAATGAAATAAGATTAGTCCACAAGACTTTACAAGACTACTTGAGTAAACTCCATATATGTGATAAGTTAATCTACTGATATACACATCAATGTGCTCCCCCAAATGAAATATTTCCCTTCCGTTTTAGCCAATGCCTTTCACAACGAAGTTCTCTCCTATTCCTTGCTATTAATCATTTCTCATATATAAAAAAATATTTTGAGGATGTCCAGATAGATCAGCTGAACTTTATTTTTCTGCCCAGTAAAGCAGTTACCCTGTCAAGCGACATGGCCTGATTTCCCATTTCCCCTTGGTTAACAAATACAGGCTCTTTTTTCATTCCCTGTTACCTTCATAACTTAATTATTCTTCCCTTCAAAATACATTCTGAAGTATCTATTGCATCTGACTGCATTTACAACCATTGCAAATGTTTCCCTTGTCATAAATGAAGGTGTCTTTGCTATTCTTCAATCACACAGAAAAATCTTCAACTTAATGTATCTGTACTTGCTATTGTAACTAGAGTTAAATGTGCCTTTACTCTTAAATCTCATGCCTGGAGATTGCCTTGTTTTCCTGGCTTTGGGAACGTGTGAGCTGAAGAAGCAGCACCATATATTTGACAAAGCATACTATATACCAAAACTGCTTCACAGAAATAAGTAAGCAAGTCATCTGCAAAATCAGAAGAAAGAACAAAGAGAACATGGAACAAAAGAAAGGGGGGAAAAAAAAAAAAAAAAGGCAGTACAGGCAAAGGAGAATATGTTTTTAAATTATGTTTAACATTACAGAACTAATCAACTGCAGAAACATGGGAAAAATGTTCCAGAATGCTGCAGAAGACAGAAAGAATCCAATCCAAAACTCTCCACCAGTTAACAACCCATCTCCCAGAGTTATTATTTTACATGGCACTGTGTCTTAAGATCATGTCAATCCTAGAATGATATCCAGAACTTCTGAATATGAGAACAAAGAACCTTGAGCCTGAGAGAAACAAGTTTTTACCTTCCCATTTCAGGTCCAGAATGACAGGCCTCATCTGGCATGCCAGGAATGACAGAGAAGCAAATTCTACAGCCTGCAAAGCACAGGAGACATCAAGTAACCCACCATGGCAGTGGCTGCATGTTTTTCATGTGCAAAATGCACCATGAGTATTAATACAAATTACAGTATGATGACATTCTTTTATTAGCAGTAATAGCTGTTAAATCAGTAGTTAAGCAGATACTGAGCTTCCTGCAAGACACAAAGGAAAAACAAGACATAACCCAATTTGATTACTAAGTGAAAACCTACATCAGTTGTTCACATGCAGATTCAACAGTGCTGAATTCACCTACCTGAATCCCAGAATTAAAGGTACTGGTTGAAAAGCTTTCTAGCTTGATCTACCTTAGGCAAAGTCTTTTACAGATAAAAATATTATTAACAAAACATATAATATCTAGTATCTCGTACTGCAAGGTGGGGACCAAATCACAGTCTCTGAGCTACCAAGTTGCAGGACCATAAATTTACAGCTGGGAAAGACAGAAGGGTCTATTGCCAGCTCAAGTTCTGTAATAAAGCCATCAAACCTCTCAATTTCTCTTGGGCCCTCAGACATACCAGCTTAAGTAATTGGGAAATTATTGATAAAATAAATAAATACATATGGACTGACATGAGTTACACAAGCAGACAAATGGCATGACTCCATCTATTAATAGATGTTATTATCTTAAACTCACAATTTCCTGGTACTTAAATAACAGTTGTTCTAAAGAAGTCCTGGGTGGGTAAAGCAGACTTCTGTTTCTTTGTCCTTGGCAATTTAACCAAGAGCTCACTTTGCACTGTCAACAGTGGAATTGTATTTACCAACAGTGTAACAGCTGACTCTCAGGTAGGACACAAACGCGCACTTCTCTTTGGCAAAGCCTTGTCATAACATACCAACGCAGTGTCACTTTCAGGTTCCAAAGGCTCAAGAAGATTAATGTTACTGTGAGACTAAGAAAATGTTTAGTTCCCTTGGTGTCTTGGTTTGAGTGAGAACAGAACTAATTCTGTTCAGTGATTTTACTTTTCAGTTCAGTACTTCTAACTAAC